>JXXB01006170.1:0-13217 GCA_000956275.1 Anopheles koliensis
ATGACTTAATGAACCGTGTAAACAGATTGTCGACAGGATAAATAGTGTGGAAAATAGGGCAAAAAAAACGCTGTGAGAAAAAAAACTCAAGGAACGAACCCAACAAGAAAGAAATAATGAGAACTCCCAGCACGAAGCAACAGTCAAAACAAAGTGCTCTTTAGTAGGTAAATATTTTTTATTCACTTTCGCTTAAGAATGTATTTTTTTTTTACATTATTTTTTTTACGCTATACGCCAATGATTAAGGACGAGACGGAAAGATAAAACAAGCTTTTAACACCGACACGGGTGGCAGCTTGCACGTGTACCAGTGATGCTTCTGAATTGTAAAAAAAAAGTTGAAGAAAAAATACAATTCAACGAACAACTGTTCGTGTCGATTTTGACTTCGGATGTCAGGAAGCGGAAACAGGCATAAAAAGTCGACTTTATTGCTTTTGAAAGCAAAAGCTGCTCACAAAAAGTTAAGGGAATCAGTGAGCATAATGCTTAGTTTTTTTTGTAATAATCGAAAGTGAGCACGTTTAATTTTATTGTTCTTTAACATTTTTTGATAAAATAAAATCTTTTATATAAAATACAGCATTCATCTTATGGATGCTTTTTACCTCATCCATATCTTTGGAAGCAACGGCCATGGGTTCGAATAAATGATATTTCTAGATTTTCTTGGTAAACTATAGCTTGCTAATACCCGTTCGTTTGTCATTGGATTAATGTTTACATAGTTGTTAATGTTGTCCACAGCTGGCAAAATGCTTTAAAAAGAGATTGTTTTTTTGTGTTTTTTGTTGTGTGACTTCGACTCATTATGTTTTTTTTGCACAAACATTGCATTATCTAGCAATCTGTTTAACACAAGAATAAGAATGACACAACAAGTTCTGTGTCAACTAAATTTGAAAATCACTTTTTTTGTATAGAAAATTATATCATTATTAGAGAAGCACACAATTATTTAATTTATTACTCATTGAGCAACTCTGTTACGGGAGTTTCTTCAGATTAAACGTCGCATAATATAGCAATATAGATCGCAGTTCAAAATTGTTGTATTACAATTAAAGTCCTTCCTGTCCTGTATTTTGCCTGCTTTTTTATGTGGAAATTAAAATTGGTAGCAAATTTTATTGTTTTTTATTCGCAAAACCCCAAAAGAACGCCACTAAAAACTAATCATGCATGCAAGCTAAACTACAACACCACCACTATGTTGGTATCGGAAAGAATCCACAGTGAGTGTGCTCGCCCAGTGGCAGCCACCGTTAAGACACGCTTTCGTGCCATTCTAAGGAGCCAGCAATTATCAAAGAATGTCCATAATAATGCACCACAAATTCACCACACGGGTCAAACAGACGTACGGGTGCATCGATAAAGAGCCAAAAAAGAAAAAAAAACCCACACAAACGCACAACATAGACTGCGATCGGGCACCAGGATCCGTGCCAGACTCGTGCTGTTCGTTGCCTTATGATTGGTTTTCCACAGCCCTGTAATTATCTCCATCTAAAAGCACCGGGCGACCGGGCAGGATCCTACTGCGGGAGCTTTCGGGATAAAAAGTGCAAGTATGCGGATCCGAGTGCGGCATACCATTCCGAAAACGAGCCCATTTGCTTCGATCGCGAAGGTCCCGTCGACTGCGCCATAGAAGACACGAAATCACAAATCAGTCGCAAAAAGGCATCTTGAAAGCCATCAACTGCACCACCATAACCACCACCAGGCGTTCAAGGCGAGGGCAAAATTATGGCCCCTTAAAAAAAAAACCTACCAGAAGCCACCTCTCTTTTCCACCAGCAGATCTCTTCCGGCTGGCCAAACGATGGAAGGCTTCGGGAATCGGTGATTTAACTGCTCCACCTTATGACCGTGCCCGACGCTGCTGCTGCTACATTCCACAGACTCCAAGACACACTTCTTTGGCCACCGGATCGTCCTAATCGTCCCTTCGGTGCCTTTTGATCACCTTGCAGAACCGTGCAGGTCCGTGATTTTGCCAAAAACCAAAAGCCACTCTGCATTTCAATCTTTGCACGCATTCGAACCTTCGATGAGGTGTGTTTCTGTAAGTGCGCGTGCGATTGTGTGTGTGTGTGTTAGAGAGTTTTTTTTAACATAGAAGCTAATTGGGTATCTAAATGCCAGACCATTTCCACGTTTATACTCCATGACCACAAAGCGGTTCAGACTTCACCAGATGCACTTTTCGGACGGGCGACCCACCATTGTCTGTAGCTGGTCGTTCGTGTTTTTAATAATATCCTTCAGGACCTTGAGTTCCTGCATGGGGTGGGGCGTGTAGTCAGATGGTTTCTGCTGGATCCGATCCGATCCGATTGCGGGATTTTTAACCTCGTGCCATAAAAATCGAAACCATCGCAAAACATAGCATTTGATGTCTTTGTAACGGTGCTCTTTTATCGTTTTTTAGATGCAAGGTTTTAGGATCCAATGCTTATTGTGGTACCTATGGGATAATCAATATTAAAGAACCACTTAAATCCATGTAAAAATACTAAAACCTTAAACTTAGGAGTGAACATGCAAAATGGTCGTTAGAATGAAAATTGCTCTAATTTTTATAATTTCTCTAATTTTAAAGAGCTTCACATTTTTCCATGTACTGGTGCTCGATAAGAATTAAAGTATGTTCTCATTTTAACATATTTACCAATAATTCGTCTAAATACTCTAATATTCTTTTTTGTTTGGTTAAGATCATGATAACGGCTAGCTAAAAGCGTTAAAGATCAGTTCACTTATTTTTATTCAAGTATTAATAACTTCATGAAATTTTTTCTATCTAATGGCTGTTAAAAAAGGGTAAGAAATAAATTACCAATATAAAACGAGCACAAAACAAACAAACGAATATGAGACCAATAAAAAAGGATGCTATACTTAGGACTGTAAAAATGAGTAAATTTATGGACAGTATAAAATCATCAATCGGGTTCAATATATCTTTAGGGGGAAATTAAATCGAAAAGATTCTTCCGTACTATAATAGTGAATAAATCTCATATCTATTTTTATAACCTTCAAATAAGGATCATATGCGTTTATTTTGCGATCTAAAATTTTATAATCAACACACAAATCTTCTCAGGTCTCAGCAATACTGCCATGATTAAAGCGTCCGACACAGCCACACCACGGTGGTCTAATGTGATCATTCCGCCAGCAGCGGTACCTTAGCGGAACGGTACCTTTAATGTCTTCGCCGGTCTCCCATTAATCATTCGTGTCCTTGTGCAGCAAGGCAAATGCAAGCGGTGAAGGCTGGCTACAAACCATCCCGCGTCCACAAATCGGTGTCATCGGTATGTTGATTCAGACCATGAGGATGTTGCCAAATATTTTTTCCCGAGGCTTTCTTCACCTTTTGCGCCGACAACGAGCCCGGATCCGAACCGGGGCCCGACGTGGGTCCTCTCGCCTCAATCGACTCGTCTATCACGGAATTAACTAGGGACAGGCAGACGATATAATTATGGTAAAACCTTCGGCAATCGACACATGCGGTGGCGGGCCGTTTCGTCATCGATCGTTTGTGTTGTTGCCGCCCCTGCAGTCTCGGGTTCCAAAACCCGAAAAAAAAACCCACGGTAAGGTTCAAAGCGGAACCATTCGGGACAACAAAACAAACCACCGTAAGCAAACAGGCCCGTCAGTCCGCCCTCTAATTATCGGAAGAAACAAACGGCAAATGACCGCAACGCATTACGGGCTAATAACGTTGCCCTCGGCCCCTTGGGCGAGCGGTGGCGCTCGAGATGGCCGGAGATGCATCACGAGGCCCATTTCTCGACTGGCCCATGCAGGGGAGTTGCAGTTTGTCTGGATATTTGATCACGGTAAGGCCACAGTCAAACCTTGACCCATCGTTCAATTTTTGGTTGTTTGAGTTTGTTTGTCAAATCACCGTTGCACGTGTACGACGCTTTTTTTCTCGCAGCTTCTCGCTCTTCTATTCGACCGAAACGTGCAACCTAAATCGCATAAGGTAACTCCCGAACTGTGTGTTTGGGATAAATCCCGGCTCTTATTAGCTCAGCGGTACATTTGCTTTACGACACTCACGAAACGTGTGCAGCTTTTGTTTGCCCGATCGTAATCACCAAAATTTGTGGTCCTGTTTATTCAGCTTCCCAAAAATTAGTAGCCCAAAGACTTTAGGAAGGAATTGGAGAAATTCGAAATCAAAACAGGAATAATTGGTAGTAGTTTGAAATTATAAAAGGGAATTATTAAATGTACATGAGTGTTTTTATTTATTAATTTTTAAGTATTTGGTTTGGATACTGATTTTTAAAAGCCATTAAATCAGCGACTCGATCTGATTAAGCTTGACAATCTTAATCCAAAATTCAAAAACTTTAAAAAGTTCTAATTTTTGATTGGTATAATTGCTTATTAAACATGAACTAAATCAGCTTAAGATACTAAATGTTAGCTAGGTTCGTTGTATGAATATAATCTAACCAAACAATTGTTACACCGTACTGGTACCCGATCCTTAATAATGCAACTAGAGAGTTCAGATTAGAACTAAAAGAAATTCAGTCAACCATAATCGATCTAAGCTCCTGTTGAAAAAAAACGAGCACAAAAATCAAAGACAAAAGAAGCATAGATGTTGAAATGAAATTTTAAGTAACAGTTCGGACATTTAACAAACAATCAAAAATAACACAAACATAAAAAACAATGCCCATCGCTTTTATAGATAGATAATCAACCGACGAACCTTCCTTGCAGGTATGTTGTTCATTCTTTTTTACATCATTTTTGTTTTATTTAGCTCGCCCCGACGATGCTCGTCGATTGTTTAATCGTGCTCCACCCGAAAGGGTTTTGTTTTCACGAGGAGGGATCAAATTAGCACGGGACCACCCAAAATCGCTGCCTGTGAGTGGCCGTGCCGGAGAGCCGTCCACTTTTCGCGCCAAATAATTGATTTGTTGTGTTTGATTTCAGGCTCCTGATTAGCTTTATTTCTCACATAATGAACGGGTTGCACGCAGCAGTTGGTTTTTTGGAATCTATCCAAGCAAACAATTTACTACGACAAAGATGATTATAGTGTGATTTCATCTAGAGAAACGGTTGAAAGAAGCAACCTGTCCGATTCTATCTTTGCAAAGAATATACCCAACAGTAACGGGAAGCGGCAAGGATTCTACTCACTTCCGATCTGAATGTGATAGGGGCAGCTAGAACATCTGTGGATGTAGTTGCTCTATCTGTTCTAGATTTTTTTTTCTTTTGAACAGTATTTCGTAACTTCTAATAAGGACGCGGGAGAATTTAACAACTTCTACAGTTCAACAAAAAAAACTGTAAACTACATTTAAATAAATAGAGAGTTTCTAGGACTATAAATGTTTGTTATAAATAATCATTATATTTTGTTGTGTATTTTATAAATTTCAAATGGATAATTATTAAGAACTGAAGATGCTAGTGAAAATTCTGCTATTCTTTTAAATGCTTAGGATTTTTGAATTTGTAAACACTAATATAAAAACATTCAACAAAATAGATATGAAAGCACCAAGCATGAAGACCAAGATAAATATTATACTTTGCTAAGTAGATGTGTACCTCTACTTAGCAAAGTATAATATTAATCTTGGTCTTCATTGCTGCTTTGATATCTGTTTCGACTCTGAAAGAGTTATATAGTTATTAAATTCAAACTAATTCAGGTGCAAAACTGAGCACTTTTGAGAAAAATGTACCAAAAATGTTCTGTTGAACCATTTTTCAAGCAACACTAATAATTATGCAATATACAACAAGCCGTAGCATGTTCCTGTTTCGTGCAATAAATATCGACATGCTTGTTTATGCTCTGATAAAAAACGGTCCAAAAAATAATCGGTTAAAATTACGTCACCAGGCAGGCACATCGATCACGATCACAGCGAGAACGGCGCAAGCTGCACATTAATTGCAGGGTACGTGGTACTGAAGGACAATTTCTTCAAGATCTTCCATTGTACAGCAAGGGGAGAGGGAACCGCTTTGTGTGCCTGTGCCTGTAGTTAAATTGCCTTTACAGACATTCAAATCTTTTGTTCGAAGTCAAGAAACCGGAGTCGGTTCCGTGCGGAACAAACGCACGCAAAAATATTCACTCCCCTATCAAATAATTCCTGTCTTCCCTTTCCGACCACCGCCAAGCGGAAGGAATAGAATAGTTTGATCCGCGACATGTACGATTGAACAAACCCACAAATTCAGCTTCGGTGCACACTGCATCCGGAACATGTGTTGATATTCTACACTTCAATTACCAGACAACCGGTGGTCGTGGCCGCCACCGCTGCTGCTGCTGCTGCTGCTCAAAGACTCATCTCAAAAGCAGGAAGTAGCAGCCGTACCGTAGACAATGGAAGGCTAGACGGCGTCTGCACGGCCCACGGAATCTCGAATCCCGCATGCCATTGGTCCTAAACGCGTGCCACACTTTATTTGCGTTTTCAGTTTTAAATATTTGCCCTCGTGCCATTCAGTTCCTGTCCCTATTTTTCGGTGCGTTCCTTGTAAGTACAGCGCCTCCGACAGAGATTCATTAGGTTTTGTGCTTGAACGTAAACCGACCAAAAATAGGACGCTTTTGGGATGGCAGGTAAGAGGTGGATTATTTGTTCAGGTTTAACTGGCGATGGACGACTTTTGTGTGTTTCAGATGGTTGGATGTGGTTCAGATGTGGTTCAGTTTGTTTATGAATGCATCTAGAACTATGCATTTTTGAGCATTTTTGTGCATACACAGTGCAGCTTTCTCAAAATCCGTCCAAGAAGAATTAATAAATTGGCATGATTTATTTCGATCAATAGACAAAACATTTATATTAGGTGTACGGTACGCATAGTTAAAAGTAAATAATTTATTTTGTTTATTTTATATTCTTTAATGGTTTATTGTTCTCTTAGCACCTAAAATTTTCAAAATTAACGTACAACTGGTTGACACATAATGGAAAGAAGGATTATTTTGAAATTATACGAATTTAAGAAAATCATTATATGTTCGAAAGAGCTATTTAGTTGGATGTAGATTAAGGATGTAGGAATTAAGTATCAAAACCATGTGGCAGAAGTGCTGTAATAAATAATAGCTAAATTAAAAACTAGCCTAATTGTCCAGAACAATAAAATCGACGAGACAATGCTGATTCCAAGTACGATAAAGCATAGTCAAATGAGTTTATATTCGATTCGAACACCAATCAAGTCGCAATGATCATTACACATGAAGCTACAAACAACCTTTCTTGTAATTATGTCGAAAATTTGCTCCTTTCTACAATGTACAGCATCTTTTTATTCCAGCTGTAACGCGCAGCTTTCTTCGCAGGGCGCGTGCGCTGAGAACGCATGATTGCCTAATAATTATTTAAATTACAACCTACAAGAACACGCTTTCTGATGCGTGCTGCATCCATCTATCGATCGGTTCTAGCCGCCACCGAAGGTGGAAGGATCGTATCGCACCAGAACGTGTCATCACGTGCGGATCTTTTCAGCTGCTGCAACATCCGAAAACTGTGCTGTTATTTACCGTGCGGAGACGCGTTGTTAATATTTATGAGCATATGTCATCATGAAGCGCCGCGAAGCACCGTGCAACAGCTGGTTCCGGAGAAGAATGCCCGAGCAGGTCAAGCCGACATAATTGTCGCGTGAATTGTTTTTTTTTTTTTGCGCTGCCTTGACGGTCTAATCGATATCGTTCGATAAAACAGCAGCAAAGATTGAATTACATGTTGTAAAAGCATCAAACGACGAGTTCCGAGTATCTTCTTTTTTGTGAAGGCAAACCTTATAAATTAATAGAACGCTTTTGAATAGGATATTTTCAACAATTTCATGTACAATAAGTAACGGAAACATTAAAATAAAAAATAAAATATTTTTAAATCCTCACTGTGTCAGTATGATAACCAACGGGGCTGTTAATATTCTGGATCAGGATCCATAAATTCAAACGAAAGCAACATGAACTCTACCCAATAGCACCTGTAGTAAGTAATGCTTACTTATCCCCATGGAAGATCCAGTCATTTAAATATGCCCTGCAGACACCTTCCACATCTGGATGGCCCCTTCCATATCGGGTCGAGTCCGTACGTCTGATGCCTGCCAGGATCAGCCGCTGGAACGGCAGCCAATCATTCCAATTTGCGAGGGCCAATACGCCGCAAAAGCCATATGACGAAGAGGCGCCTCGGGCGATTTTCGGCCATTCGGTGTTCCACGTTCTTCCCATGCTGCTGACTTTCGGAGGCGAACGAATAATAAATGAGCTGCAGCTCCAAATAGTTTGCCGTACCTGGTGTTCCCGTATTCGCATGCGCAATCCGGCCACCCGCTTATTGTTTCAGAAACCACATCATCATGGAATGGCCAGGCTTCTTGCCTCTTGGATGCTGCACAGCAAGCAAGCACGTTCGAGTAATATCCTCAACTACCAGGCGCATGCAAACTGAACAAAACGCGACATTGCATCACAGGGCTTGGGAGTACGGAATTAGATAGAAAAAACAAAAAATGTTGGCCTTGCCATTAGGATTGTTGCATTTAATGAAAAGTAACATTTTATGGACGGATAATTTTGGGTTTTCACAATTCTTCACACGGACCAACGCGAGCTGCACATCGTATGTGGCTCAAACGAAGGAACAGGATTTTTTTGCAGAACGGCAGCAATTTACGTGGAAGTATTTGAAAATACTGTTTCCATCTGCAAAACAAAAAACGCGTCAACAAAAAAACAATAAAAAGGTATGCTAATGGTTCCTGGAAGCAGATGCTTGTAAAATCGTCCGTAAACATAATTGAATAATCGAATCATATTCATAATTAAAAGCAAAATCATGTAGTAAAACAAAAATAACTATCTTGTGGGGTATTTAAATATTATTTTAAATGCTGAGCCAACCTTTAGTATCAAATCTAAACCTTCTACGACATCAGATGAAGAAACATGCTCAAGAAAATAACGAGCTATTTGCATTTTAGATTGAATACACTATCGTGTAATTTCTTGCCAGTATTCCGTGAAATACTTCATTAAAAAACGAATAGCAACCATTAGGATTATTTAACCTCCTTTATGACCAAATGAATTGACAGCATGCTTTTATAAAATTTCAACATGAAAAATGGCACCTAACACTTGCCAGGGGTCTTCAAGCGACGTAAGATGTATGAACATAATCAGTTATAAAGAAAAATCCTATGGCAATCATTTTTCTACATCTATTAATGGGTAAACCAATTTGATGAAAGGAATAGATCAAATTGGAACATCTTAGTACAAAACAAAATGGGTTCAACAAATAATTATAATTATATCTGTACAGTAAATGTTTATAATAACTTATTCTTTCATATTTTTCAATGTTCCTAAACACGAGTAAATAAGCATACAAGGATTGTTTACTTTGCTTCTCGCTATAAAGAGATTGGTTATTTATAAAATTTGAACAAATAAACGCTCAAGACTCACTGCCCAAAATGCTAGTAAATGACGATTAGAATGACATAAGTACATAGAACTACATTTAACGATTTAATATAATAAACGATTTTTATATAATATACGAAGTTCATTCTAACGTGCATGAAATATTAAACTATATTAGATAGATTTAATCCTCTAATGATTATTTAAGTATACCATCTTAATCGGATTTCATCGACATAAATGTTATATTTGCCAAGAAAGAATTATTAGAAAGGATGTATTTGAAATATTAAGAGTAACAGCAAGTTGTCTTTGATTCACAGTTTCATTTTCATACAAAATGGAATGGACGATATTACGGTAGTAATTGATTATTCTTAATACTAGCTTGTGATTTATTTTCAATAACTTCGTATCAGCGAAAGAAGTAAGCAATAATGCCTTACTTAACTTCCTGGAAAATATGTGAATTTTGAAAATATAAACATAACAGCCCAACATGTGTTGGAATAGACCCTCAACCGAGTCCAATGCTCCGTATTCCGTCCGATTTGCCGGAATTTTCGTCCTCTCGGCGATGTTCTATTGAAATACAAAAATACTCGAAAGGTGTTTAATCCACCATCCAAACAACGCGATGGAGTGTCTGATGTTGCATCACTCGGATCGCAGTAGGCAGGATCACACAACGAATGCGCACTGCAATCTCGAATATCAATCCTTTTATGGGAAAGCTTGCCAACTCGCTCTTTCCTCGTCGGTCAAGCCGCAGATTTGTTGTCCGAGAAATTCGGCGTTCTCGGGTGAACGAATAATTTATTTTTCTCCGGCGCATCGACAGAACTACCATCAATAGCAGCTGCTGCTAGCACGATGTTTTGAAGGTGAAGATTCCAATACAATGCGCACGGTGCATTGGGGTGGTGGTGGGTTTGTGTTTGTGAAGCCTGATGAATATAAATTAAGTCATATATAAATTGGTTCTCTGCGTCATTCTCGCTACGTTTGCCCGAACAAAGCCCGGCACGGGATGCTTTCGCGGACCAACGCGCCCGACTGGCAGCTGGATTGCTCCACATAATTATTCACAAATGTTCTGTTTCTTCGCGCTGATCCACGGCAAATGCGAATGCTTAACCTTGCTGGACCAGCAATTACCAGCAGCGGCTGAAAAAGCATAATCTGCAGCGACGGCTCACACCAAAAAAAAACAAAGTATTCGTATCGTACCCACATTAAGCTTTAGAAATATTTCAATAGCAGTGATAAAGTGGGTGTTACCGGAACGATATTGCCTCTCCATTTCGCGCTCGTCATAGCGTCGAAGGATGGCCAGCGAGCCAGCTAGCCAGCGCTTGAACGTGAATTCAAATTAAAATGCTCCAAAGCGCGGCCCAAAACTGTTGAATCATATGTAACACGGCACACAAATCACCTTCACAACACCACCGTCAAATGCAGGGATGCGATGGGCAGCGGGTATGAAAATTACAGTCCACCGGTTCACGGGCGCTCTCGGTCTCAGCTACTACACAATGCACCAGCGGCAAGGAAACCGGCGCGCACGGTTTAATATTCAAAATTGCAATAATGCTCCAAATGTCAAAATGTGGCGTTCGAAAAATAGTTTATGTCCCGGGGAATGAATCACCCGCCCGACCCCAGGTTGGTCGGTTTAATATGGATTTCGGAGGGCCAAAAATTTTGCCCGGTAAATTGGCAATACGATCGAGATTGGAAGCGTCCCAGGCGCGGAAAACCATGCGCGAGTTGGGTTCGTTTTGGTTCGAGAAAAATTTTCGGGGCGGATCGGAATGTTGATGGGCTGGCGTATTGCTTTTTTTTCGACTGGCCGGGATTTTGTCTCAAAGGCACAGCTGTGTCCCTACAATGTGGTTCGCCACTGGCCCACTGCTGCCCGTGGCCGAAACAAGTGAAACTACATTAAACAGCCCAATCGCTGTGGCTTGGAGCGTCTGCACAAAAAACAATTTCACTTAACAAATTAATCTTGTTGGGAATAAAAAAATCCCACACATTCCATTATTAAAATACTATATGTTCGAATTGTTTTCAATCATTGGAGGAAGCACTTTCTTATAAGCAATACAATTGTGTTCTGCTTTATTATTTACTCTACCTATTTTACTAACAATTGAAGCAAAACTTTTGGCTCGCAGATTGTCAAAACATGCTAAGTCTTCATGCAAAGAAATTCATTTAATTACAAGACCAAGCCGTTTACATTCGACTAATGATATACAGTCAGTTAACGTGAACTTATTATCCAGTGGGTGACATGGGCTAATCATCAAAAACAAACATAAATAAGTAAAGTAGCAAGAAATCTTAGTCTTAGTTAGAAAACATTTCTAGATCTCTACCGGCTGATGACGATGAAATTTAAAAATACTTCAGCGTTAAATTCGCCGATGGTTTTGTTATAAGGTCTTAGCGCTTCAGAAGTGTCGGGTATTTTTTTCGAAATAGTAACTCTCTAGCACCAAGACATTAACACAATAACGCACGTTTATGAACAATTTAAAAGGCTAAAAGGCTTTGAATTAGTAATAATTTAAAAGGCTCAAAATGTTAGTTGCCTTCAAACGAATGTAAACGTCACTGAACCCCGTGTAAGTTTATCTTTCGTTTTTAGTAAACGACGTCATGCAAAACTATGAGCTCAACGCTCAAATCATGTACTGCCATCGAAGCTGTTTGTAAGTGTACCGTGCCAAACGCAAACAACCCAGCTGTTGCCCTGTCGCTGGCCTGTGTAAATACGCGGTGCACCTTACCGTAACCGTTGAACTTCCTGTCTGCACCTGTCTGCACATGCAGCGCGAGACGCAAAGCACATACGGAGCACGATAATCACACCATCCATCTTGCAACGCCTGCCTTGCAACCGCTCGTGGCTTCCCCTTTGCTCGTGGCTTCACGTAATATCCAGAGCACTCCCTGTCAGTTTGACCGTCCGCCGAACCATGGTGCTTCAGAGCGGGCGGTTCGCGAATTGGGCGTGGGCGATGATTTATGGGAAAGCGTCCATGTGGTGGACGAGCAAATGGTGAGAATTGACCCCCTCCCCCCACCCTCCGCATGACCGGCGCTAATAGGTAACGAAAAGGCGCGGGAAGCGCGGGAGTGCATGCGAGATGCTTCAGACGGCAACGTTGATTTATGCATGCGCCATAATCAGAGGTCAGCCGGAATTCATTTAACCTTGCAATGACGGTTTATGTACGTGGTGTGAAGACCGACCAGTGCAATTGAGCTACCGGACGCCCAGAAGGAGCGCATTAAGCAAAATGATGCACCTGACCGGTGGCAAACGATGGTTTTCTGGAACACTTTCTGGAGGGCACATTCGATGATGCGACAACCATGCATTAGTGGTGAACATGTTGTGAGGTTCCACTAACATTTGTGATGAGTTCGAATTTCACACATTGTGGGCAGAATCCTTAACCTAGTTCGATTGTTTTGATAATAGTCAACGTTAGCCACCCGTCAACTGGCGATGATTTAGTTCTTTAAGTATATGAGTGACATCCGCTCAATGCAAAGAATCAAATCTTTTTCCTGGTGATGCAATGAATGTGTAGAAATTTACCGGTTGTGTACGTTCGTTATTCGATGTGATATATGATGTGTGAAAATCGCGTCTTATTTGGACGGTGGTGTTTATTCGACTGGTTTTTATCCTTACAACTAGAGTTCATTC
>JXXB01006195.1:0-21376 GCA_000956275.1 Anopheles koliensis
GCATGTTGGTTGAAGAAATCAAAAACTAAAATAAAAAATAAAAAAACTAAAAATCAGTGGAACTGTATTATCCAAAATTAAAATTTCATTCACTGGTGAAACAATAGGAAAACAAAATTTATGCAACATTATCACCCGAGTATGTATATTTTTTCGCTTTTCCGGGTTATGCGATCCAATCCATCTGGTGCAGGTTAAACGATGGGCTCGGTTTTCTTTTTCACATTCACCCTACCTTAAACACCACTGTTAGTCATTAAAAGCTGTTAAAATTTAAAGCTGGAAAATCACTTCATTGAATTACATCCGGCAAAAGAACAAAGCGGGAAACCAATGACAAACACTGGACAACGTGAACGCAATGAAAGCACGCGCGTGCTGATGAGGGTTCTGAATGCGTACGTTTTCTTTGCCGTATTTTTGCAGGCGGAAGTTGAGTTTCAAACCAGGGGAAATCCATTTGATCGTCATTAATCCGCAAGGAGGTGTTTCCGTGCGTTCCTTTCCAGTGCATATCCGAGCTGGGAGGGTGCGTGACATATCGTAAGTGAAATCGTTATCATGTCCTCTAGAAAGGGCTTGGATGTACGACAAAACAGACCCACAGGAAGTACTCGAAAACCGCACATCTGACCCGGGTTGTCCCTAAATTAATCCCTATTGTTGTTCCGCACCCCTCCCAGTTTGTGTTTGCCATCCGGTTGTACGACTGTTTTTCAAAGCAATGCACTTGTTCATCTTCACACACCCTTATTCGCTCAGTTTGTTCGGATACGGTGGCTTAACCACAACCTGCCGAAAGTGGAGTGAAAAGTGAAACTCTTTCCCTTGCGCACATTCGATTGCATCTGGTCAGGCGATTCTATGTTGAGTAGTTGTTTTTTTTCGTACGGCCCTCGCCGTACTCATGTTGTGATTCGATAGGGGGAGGAAGATTTTTAAAAATCATTATGCCAACAGTATGCTGAAGAAAACGCGAAGCTGATAAAAGCACACCAGGGAAGGAAACGAGGCGTAAGGCTTGGAATTCACTTTCATCAGATGGGCGAGCGCTCGCGCACACCCTTGCGCCAGATGCGCATAAACACCCTCCGATCCGGAACCGCAAGCGACGGTGAAATATGAAATCTAGATCATTCGCGCATCATCCACCAAATCGCATTCGCATCGCAGCAGCGCCGGCCTTATTCCCGCACCTTCACAACACGAGCGATGACTCGGTGATGCGCCGTCCGTGTAAATCTCATCAAGCCCGGCGAGGGAAGGGCGCACATTTTTCCAATCGCTTACACAAACTTTTCATTTATCTGCGCCACCTTTACGCAAACGTTGATTGATGGATTGATTGATCGGATTTGTTTGGCACCGTTCCACCGGCTCTACAGGGCGCTACTGTCCTTGCCGGATTCGGGCCGAGCACGCCACGTGCGGTGTGGTGGTTTTTGCGGTTTTGTTGCACGCTCGCACGCTCACCCAAAGGAAACCAAGGGGTACGATCGGCCGGCCGTGGAGGCAGCGAGGAATTAGTTTTCGATTAGCCGCGCCTTGTGCGCGGGAAGCTGCGTAAGATTCGGTGCGAAGCCGCTGATCTCGCATGCTTTCGTTTGTTTGGGGTGATTTATGTAATATAGGTTAGGAGGATCGATTAAACGGCAGCTTGTGTGTTGGTGTTTTTTTTTGTATGATTTCGGGAGGGAAGCCGATTAAACGGTAATTTGAGTGCCGGATCTGTTTCGCTTCGGAGCGCACCCGCGTCGGGAAACGGGAAGCTCCCGCTGGGCTGGAAACCGGGAACCTCCCCAGAACGGTGGTGCGTTTCGTTTTTGTTGAGATTTGGAGTTTGCACTGGAGGAAATAAGTGGTCCAGTTTCAGTGTATGCAAAAGCCGCTGTCCGGATGAGGGAATTTCTTAAGGCAGGAAAGCAAATCCACAGACCGTTAAAAGCAGTAGATACCGGCAGCCAGAGGGAAAACCGAAACTGCTGCCCGCCTCAACCTCAACGAAAGCGGAAGGGAATCGTTTTCTTCCGCTCCTCTACCATATAAGCCTTTCGAGCCAAATTTATAACAACGAGCACCAACGTACCAACCGGAAGATGGAAAATAAAAAGAAAAAGAAGATCATACAAATTGAAACGAGAAAGCAGAAAATAAAACGAGCTTCCAAGCAAATGATTTGGCCGGGATTAAGCGAACGCATGGGATGCAAATTCGTCCGGGGGTTTGCCCCCTCGCGAACTGGCCTCGCACTAATTGCCCTCGGTAGAGAATGGGAAAAGGGCAACGTGCGGGAAAAGCTCGGTACGGTAGGAAAAAAAACTGGAGCAATCGAGCGACCTGCTGATCTTAATTTTCCCATAAATCTCATCATCCGATCCGCTCCGATCTACGCGTGGTTCGTTTATAGGAGCGGTGTTTGAGTATTCCGGCATCGGTTGCAGGGTTCGATCAGGTCGATCGGATTATTCCTCGATGGGCGTCCGTTGCTGTTATCGGACCAGTCACATCTAACGGAGAGACCCATCGGGGGTGGGCTGCAAAAAAGACCAATTACACCGGTGTCATTGTGTAGCTACGGCGTGGTATATTAGTGCGTTGGAGAACGAGAGCAGAAAATCAATCCCGGTTACAAAAAAGGAAATCGAAATTAAAAGTCACTATCCGAGTATCTCGAGAAAGGGTAGCCCAAGGGTAGCTGCAGTGCCCGTATTCATTATCCCACTTTTTTTAGTTCCTTTTTCCAGGTTTCTTTCCTTCAATTCATCTTTTAAGTTCGTTCTGCGTCACGGAAATATAATGAAGATGCTTCCCATCATATCAATCCTCGGTGTACGATCAAACGATATTCGATTGTGGTGAACGATCGATCCGAAGGAAATAGAATGACGGTGAAATCGAGTACCATAAACTTCTAGAACGCGCGGGTCCTTTTTGCTGCGGGAAGCCGAATTGGAAGCCGGAACGTGTCTATTATCTTTTACCTGGCTCGCTGAAGCACCGACCAGCCAACGATGGTGACGCTGTAAGAACGGCCGGAAGATGACGACCCAAAGCGGTGCCTAGAACGCGACGCACTAACACTGCCACTTAAACCCTTTTTACCCAACCGTGCAACCAGCCCGGCCGAAAGGAAAATTAAAATTCGAAACGCTTATTATGATTAATTTGAATGATTCGGTTCCTTCACCCTTCGCGCACCGTTTTGTGAGGTGATGTGCTGCGGGAACGGGAATGAACGTGCTCGCTTCCTTATACGGTCCGACCGTGAAGGGACGCGCTCATTTCATGCTAGTTCATGTGAGCCTAGAGAAACCGCGTTGCGTTCTTAAGAAGTCTTGCGGACGAGTACCTATCTCTACCATTTTGGCATGTGATGCGCTTCATCTCACGCATGTGTTTTATTGTTGCGCTCAGTTTTGCAACGCTCATCAGTATTCTTCGCGAATCCGTTGTTTGACGGTGTGTGAGGTTAAAGAACATGGTGTGCCTTTTGAAAGGGCGCGAGGTAGTGAGAACCCTTTTGTCGCCTCTGTGCAGGTCGCGTTCTTTCGCAAACAGAGAAATGAAGGAAATGATAAAGTTGAAAAGCGCATAATCGCTCCTCATTCACCATTGGCACGTTTTGACTTTCTTGACGCTATTTGCTTTCTAGGAAGTTGATGAGTAAAACAGGCAAACCTTGATGAGGCTATACAATGTGTTGTTATATTAAAAAAATATAAGCGTTTCGTTTTATATACCGTGATCTTCAAGTGCTCCGTTCAGCTTGAAGCAAATAAAAATAGGATGTCCAAACTCTATGCAACACAATGTTTAACTTTTCTACCTAATCATTTTTCGATTTGTTCTAAATAAATTAAGTGCTTAGAAATTGTTGTTGAATATAAAGGTTTATTTAATAAAAAAATTAAACTTTTATTGCATCCTTGAACCAGTTCTGTCACATGCTCTATACTTACGTAGGTTTGCTTACTTAATTTGATTTAAGTTATTTTTTTCTGATAATCGTACTCTTATAAATATACTTTTCCAAAAACTTTGGACTTAGAAAACCAAAATAAAAAAGGTTCAGTTTAGTACACATAGATGACCTATATAATTATAGAACATGTTTTTCTACAACGTAATGTATGTATTTTTTGATGAAAACTTATTATTGCTCACCTTTCAGCAACAAAACAATCCTAACTTTTACGGCAACCCAAACACATCTAACAGAATGTGCCGCACTAGACAAAGTTGCCGCCGCAATAGAACTCATCCTTCGCTTACCAGCACCACACATATGCAACCGTCCAGCTCGATGTAATTGCATATTGGACCCATTTTCCATAGTGTTAGCTTTTCGTTTTCTCATCATTTCATCATTCCCGCTTCTGAAGCTTCCCCCTTCACCGAAACCCCATCGCTGTTACGTCGCTCGTAACGATTTAATCTAGATAAAAAGGATCATTCTCCGGAATTGCTTACCAACATCGCCGGCTGTTGCCACCCCGCTCGCGCTGGCACGAAACAACACGAACGAGCCACGGAGGTTACACAAAAAGATCACGAGAAAGCGGTGGATTTGGCCTCACCTCTTCCATGCCCTCCTCCCACTCTCCCACGCGCTGCTCACACGAACGATTAATTTTCTCGTCGTTGCATCAACAGAGTGGCGGCGGCGAAGATGACGATACTGGTGGTAGTTGTTAAAATCAATTTCCTAGCAAATTCCATCCTTCACTAATTCGCTGCTCGTAAAACTATGAACATTCTGGCAGCCGGTCTCTTTCCTTTGGCACTTTCGTGATATCATTGGAGGTGGTGCCGGGTGGTACCCTAGCCCCCCACCTCCGCCCTTTGCAGCTGTTGCGCTGGTGAGACTCGACAAAAAGAACGCTGCACTTTTGCTGCGGCAGCTGTTGCGCATTCGGTGCACGTTTTCGACACTAACCGCGACACCAATGCATCAGTGTTTTGTCTGTTGAGGAAGGTTCGGAAACGAGAGATTCATCTCTGCTCTGACGCCGGGACACGACCGAGAATGAAAATTTTGTTCTACTTTGCGACGGTAGGTTAACTTTCGGTTAAAATGTTGCTTCAGCGATGGTAGAGATCGTGCGATTTCTAAAGAAAACAATTATGAGACAAGAGATGACAAACGTTTGGAACTAATGCAATATGTTTTCTTCATGAGCTTAAAATTTGTTTTAAATTAAATACGTAATGATGAACGAAAGGATTCTTGAAACTGAGAGAATTAGTTAACATGTTTTATTTGAAGTATATTAATCGTTTTGCGTAAAGCAAAGTTTCTAAACAAATCAATACAATCCGTTAACACTTCATGCAGAATGGATCCACATCGAACGATTATTCTTGTAGAAATAATTCACGCACTATAACCATATAAATTAAGCATAATTGATTCACCCCTCTGTAAACGCATTCCTTCCAAAATCCGCCCACGTGAAGATCACCAAATGCTCCGAACAGTCGCTACACTTCACAAAAGCCCACCGATACGAGCAGCATAGAAAAAAAAAATTATCCCACCGCATTGTGGGCGGTAACAATGTCTTGTGCAGATATACGGTCTCCGTCCAGAACGTCGCACGCTGCACGTAAATCATCCATTTTTATCACACGCGGTCAGCCGACGTGGCCAAACCCGGGAACAGCATCGGTCGCTTCTCGACGGATTCGCCATATTTGATGTCCACGCCAATTAGAAAGTTTTTTCTTCCCTCTGTCATCAAGCGCGGCTTTTTAACATTGTCTTTATTTTATCGTTTCTATTTTTCACGGCGATATGCATACGAATTACAGACGTGTGGAGTTGAGGCGTAGATGAAACGGTCAGCGTAATACAACCGATCTGTCTCATGGGCGAGTCAGCCCCAGGCCTCGATCGTTCTTGCCGTTCATCTTCAGAAGGGAAGCCACTACAAGATTGCTAAATTTTCACCCGCCTACTTACGGTATTGATTGCTTTCGTAAGGAAGCGCGAATGAGTTTATTGACAACCCGGGGTAGGATTAAGCGAGACATAAACCAAATTCGAATCCGACGCGCACAGGAAAGAAGCAACCAGGCCTTTCTTCCTCGCGACTAATTGCACACTTTTGTGTTATTTTTTGATTTCGGTTTCGTATTCGTCCATAGTTGACGACCCGTCGACCTTAACCCCGGGAATTGTGGTGTGAAATGCCTTTAAAGTTCGCGGGACGATTTTATTGATCCATCCGGCCGGTCTTGCTTCCAAGCATAACCTTGTCGCAGCACCCCATCCACGATCGCCTCGCGTCATACATGGTCGGGTAAAGAATCGGAATCGGTTGATTTGAAGCATGAACAAGCGCCCCTGTCATGTAGCACGTAACTCAAAGCGTAAGCATCGATCTCATTTCCCTGCAGGACACCAGGTAGCAAGTCACAGCAAAAGAGAAAAAGAGATATCATCAGAACAGTTGTCTGAGATGAGGAAGCCCACTACTTGGCTTTGGGAAGAAAATTGATTTGAATAGGTTCACCGCGAGGTGGGCGAAAGGAGGGTGGAGCCGGTCGGAGCGTGGACATACCGTTGACGCGGCTCATGGAACCTGTCCCGAGCGTAGAAAAAGACCCGAAAGCGGAATTGTGGAAAATAAGTGATCAATAAAAGTAATAAAATCTCCGAACAAAAACAACATTCCGCCCGTTGTCCGCGGCCCGGTCCGGTGAAGAATACTGGAGATCTAGTTGCTGTTATTAGTGCCACCGCGTGCGTTTGAGCCAAAAATTCTCGATGCTCAAGCCCCTCGAGCTAAAAATCGTCCCCCCCCCACCCTTTGGACAGAAGAATATTACCCAGTGGCGGAAAATGTCCGGGTTTCGGGACGGCTCGAGCCAATCGTACCCGTTGGCTGATTCAACGTAAATTTAAATCAATTTTACTTGTTACCCGCGATGACACGGCATTATCATAGTCCCACGTTATTCTGCACTGTCCGTTGTTGCTACTGCTGCTGCTGTTCCCTAGTGCTGGATGCTGTTTGTTTTTCTGTGGAGCTTTCCGAGTGGTCTTCTGATTGAGCCCACGAAAACGACGCGAGAGGAGAATGGGAAAACAGCTCCTGGCCGCCCAAAAACAACGAACCTGTCACCCTGGTGGCTGCCGTGTCCATCATCGTGTTGTGGGTTCTCAGTTGTGTTATTATCATTTTAATATAATAAATAATTAACATTTTAGTAGATCATCCCTCGTGGAACACACGGGAAATTCTCACAGGAAAAAAAACCTACCGGTCATAGACTTAAGGGATCTCCTGCAAAGGCCACCGTGGACACCGTGTATCAGCTCGATATGTTAATGAGCTTCGGACTGGGTCCGCTCACGAATAGAGGGAACGGGAGAGAACAGCCAAGTTCGATTGATCAACGAGAACTATTCATGTCATTCACGAGCTCCTTCTTGTCGTACCTCTCGGCCGATTGTGTCATTCGCACTAGCCATGATTGTCCAGGAATCCCGGTTCTTCTTCTGTTCCAAGCACACCAAAGGCTTGGCTTACTCTGGTCAGTTTGATTGGTTGGTGAATGGTTGCCTACGACGACGACAACGATGAGGACGGCTCAGACCGATGATTGGAGATGGAGTTTTGGGAGATGCTCCACATTCGCCCGGACCGAATGCGCGGATCGGTTGATCTTGAATCCGCACACTAACGGGTGTTTTTTTGCGCAGGTGGCTCAATGTTCTTGCCGAGCGAGTCTCAAATTGATTAATTTGCATTTTGGTGAGGTTAGCTTGTGCCTAAGGTTGCTTTGATTGATTGATCTGACAGCGTGGTCCAGGAGATCGTGTTCAGCGATATCGACTCGACAGCGAGTGCTCAGAACGGATCGGATCAGAACGAGAAGCGCAACTTGAAAAACGATCGGGCAGCATACATGCCCATACGAGTGTACCACACTGTCTTGTCATCCGACCAGGTAACCGAACCCATCACAGCTTCCGTCACGCCCGTAATACAGCGCGTTGACCGGTTGGTGAGGCGTATAAATTTCAATTTTTCTTCACCCCAGTACCGGACCACCACCAACAACCAGCAGAGAAATAAAGCACGCACCAAAAAAAAGAAAAAAAAAGAAAACTTCCCAAAAGCGCGTAATTATCCCAATCGAATTTGACTTATTTCACCTCACTTTTTCCCGGCTACGACTTCCTGACTACACCTTTGTCCATGTCTTTACCCTCGCCTCACGACGAACGAAAGAACGGCTGGACGACTTGGGAACTTGCGCTGGGATGTGCATAAATATGGTAAAGAAGACGATCCGGTGCGAGTTTTTTTTTTTGGATGTGCGCGAATGTGCACAGTCACGCTGCCGAACTAGCTCCACTGCCCTCTGGCCTTCTGGGCCGTTGCGACACGGCGTTGCGAATGCCTTCGATCGGTGCCGTAGGGTACAAACACAGATCGAGGCGCAATGGTCCTCCAACAGGCGCAACCGGAGCAGGTACTAGGGGCAGGACGCAACGCATCTAATAAGTGGCTAGCGTTTGTTTGAAACTTTGGGATCTATTCTTTCGCAGTGGAGAGCCTAGAACCCAATCCTGGCAAGTCACTGGTGGTTGTTGCCTTTTGTAAGTTCCTTGTCTCGAGTACCGCTCGAGAATGCCCTCTAGTTACGTCTAGAGGGCCGCCGCAACCACTTCCGCGTCCACCTTGCGTTGGGGGCGCATGTTTTAATTGGGAAAAATTAGTCGAACAATCGGTTCCAAATCGGTTATGGGAATAATTTATAGCCGCACGGTTTTTTTTTTGTTCGCTTGTACACGCTTTGTTCTATTAGAATGATCGTGCCTTTGCTGAGAGTAGAAGCAGGACGCTTCAATCATATTTTCTAGGTGCGTGTACTTGTGCGTATCGGGTTGCTATTTGAATGTGGCCCGTTGTGCTGTGGACCGGAGGCTTTTCATGGTTCATTACACCTCCGTTCGTGGTAGTTAGAACCATTCCAGGGCGCATGTGAGCGTCCCCACGCCAACAACAATTGAACCAGTCAAATGGAATTCCACTTCCTCGTCGCGCTTCTCCCGCACGGAGAAACTTCGTCCTTTCTCCACGCATTCCTTTCGCACGTGAAAAAGCAGCAGCACTCGGTTGATTTCCCCGGTTTCACTTTTCACCCGCCACCGTCGCCGGTGAGGAAATTACGCGGTTAGGAACGTAGACCCGTACACCCGACTCGACGTGCGTTCTAGGTGAGGTGTTATTAGTGATAATTCACCGGTTTCTGTTTCCTTCCATTTCCCGTGCAAACAACGAGGCGACGTTAGACGTACGACGTCCGCAGGTTTCTTTCTATTTAATTTGATGAGTCGTGAATCCGTGTGCCAATCGTTGGCCTAATGAAGGGAATGGAACTGACCCCGACCCGGTTCAAGAGACGAACTATGCCTTGGGAGAATGGCTAATTATCGGTACGCCCGGTACGGTCCCCGAGGCATGGCTACGAGCCGGAGCTTAATTTCTATGATTTTTCCTTTGGGAAAAGAAACTGTCATTGATCGTAATTCGACAAATGAACCGCACAGCGAACCGTACCGTACTGTGGAGGATGTTGCTCATTTCGAATGGAATTTCTCGCGCTGAAAGCTCATTGTAAACCTCACATCGCAATCATGGGATCGCGCTGCTTCCGAAGGGCAGCAACAGTGAGTATGAGACTAATTAAAACCTTATGAAATCATAACTCCCGCGCTTCATCGATGCGCACAAATGATCGTTGTTAATAAATAATAACACGGATCAGTCGATCGAAGAGAACCCCGACAAAGCGTGAAGCGATTGGCGCGGGTCGACCAATTTCGAACGTATTTACTCTCGGTTTGTATTGTAGCTCCCGCCGGCGAGCACTCGCTGAGGAAGGTGATGATAAAATGAGGAGATAAATCTTTCAACAACCTATACCAAATGACCGCCATCCGATCGTACGCCGTATTCGGCCCTTGGCCGGGATCGGGTAGATGAAGTGGGATGGAAACATTGAAAAGAAATTAAATGAAAGCAAATACTCTGTCCGAGGGAGCGGGAGTGAGGTGTTGCATGTTGCAATCAGAAAAGGTAAACATACACCGGACCGGCACAGTGCCAGCTTTCTTGTCGTGTGTCATTGCATGCACGGAGAAGCCATAATTTTTGCACCCGGGATCGAATATCCTTACAGGCGCCCGGATCAGAAAGGGAACGATCCCAGTTAGCGTTGGTCGGCATACTGATGATTTAAGGCTGATGAACGATTTATATGATGGTATTTTGGAGTTGTTGTGGAAATGTGTAAATTGTTCCGCTATTATTCTTGTGGTAGGATATTCGTAGATGCAGAGTCTTCAATTATTTCAGATTTTAAAACATAAAATTTCCTTGATCAAAGATAATTAATAATTTTGAAGAATAATTAATTTCATTTTTGAATTGATTATTAGAGTGGATAATTAAAACAGTAAAGCAGTGAACAGCATTTAATTCATGTATGTGCGTTTTATGGAAACATTACATCAAATGTAGGATATTGCAGCATATTGATGTGATTTTGATATTTTTGGAGCTGTATTGTCCATTAAAATGTTTGCCCATTTTGCACACATGTTTGGCACGATGCCTACTTTGAGAAGTCACGTTTAAAGATAACTTTGCAATGCCTGGAAATAGAGGTAAAATTAACTTTCTTACTTAAAGTTGAAATGAGCGATAAAAGAGAATGATATTAAATATTTAATAGTTTTGTGTAATGCATGTGAGAAGCAGATTTTAAAACGAAATTTATCGAAAAATACCACGGCTTCTTTCACAACGTCGTTATCTAATTCTGTTGTGAAAAATATCACCCTTTAAACAATAATTTAACCAAAAATGTTACACTACTAATGGAAAGAGTACACATTTCTCACTGCTTACAATAGCATGTGCAATGGTGAAAAGCAAATACACACGAAGAAACGATCGTCCCGAAACCGCGCAGATTATAGAACACCGAAAAAGGGCACATCGACTGAAGAAGCAACCGGACAAAATCAGACTTCAGACCGACACTCCGGCACCCGTCGATTGATTGGCTACACAACATTGTACAACGAGCTATGATCCGTGTAATGCGCACCTTTTCCACCCATTCATCGACCGATTGCTGCATCGGGTCGGCGGAAGGCGGCACGGCGGCAAACGTCATTTCTGTCGGGCAAAATAAATAATCCTTCTACAGCGGCAGCCACATCACAGTCGCATGGAAGCCGCCGCTGCTCCGGAACACGATCATAACCCGCGGTTCGCGATGCATGTTGCATGTAGTGAACAGAACCAAAAACGAGCTACAACAACCACAACAACAGCGGAGCATCGGATCGGGTGCCTTGCCAGCTGAACAAGTTTCTTCCCGCCGGTTCTCGCGCCCGTTGGGTCGACCGTTTGAAGATTTATTGTAAAACAAAACGCATTCGCACGTCCATCGTCCGTTCACCACTCATACGGTAGGGAAATGCACGACGAAAGAAATTATGAGAAACGACCAAAAGCTTTGCATTGGCTTTTTATTCTCCGCACGAAGGACGCTGCATAAGACGAGGGTGCAAAATGCGCTGAGTGCATTTCTTATTTTTGCATACATCATGCTTCATGCAGCGAACGTTCCACCAGGTGGGGAGACTGAAGGTTAGAAAGGGGGCGTTTACCGTGGCGGAGGTAACATATGGTAACGTGCGACTTCCCATGGTTTTGCCGCGATCGCTTTCAATCACGAATTGAACATTAAAGGTAGCCAACGTACCACTAATCGATCGACTACTACAGGAGTGTTTAGAAGAAATTATGCTCCATTGCGATGGAAACCATACTTGAAAATCGTGGTGTCGAAGGGCACCGGTGAATTGCGAATCCGCATCGCTTCCACGATCCCGACGGCTCCATCCATCCATTTGAGGGGCCTTTAACAAACTAGTACGAGCAGATCTGGTCAATTCTTTCCACTTTCGGAGTTCGGAAATGGTGCAACCGAAAACAAAAAAAAAAAACATTGGACGAAATGATTGCCATACGATCGATTGAGCCCTTCCGTGCTCTTTGGTGCCTTCCATGCCCTTTGGGGAGGTGCGCCGCAATAATCCCGCTTAGAACGACGTAGATAATCGACTTTGGCGGGTGATAATTAGAAGCTGGGCACAGTGGAATAAAGCGCCCAATATACACCATTTGGTTTAAGCTTGAGTGATTTGCTGGCTTCGACTTTAGATGAACTGTTCCGTCGGTCGTCAGTTGGCATTCGGGTGGAACTTTTCGACCTGTTGCACACAAAGAGCCGCAATCAAACGATCGTTACATCTAATGATTTATGCTCAAATTCAAGTTTGAAACTGTAAGTGTTGTTTGACTAACTATGCATTATGTTTTGGAAATTACTCTAACTATTTCGACAAATATATTTTTTAATGAAAGCAAATGCTTTTTTAATGTAAGTTACACAAAATCGGATCTACACACTGAAAATAATTTTCAACAAATTATATTTTCAAGAACTAAATGAAGACATCAAACCGTCATTTTTTATACCGAAGAATACATTTTAGGTGAACTTTCATTAGAAAATTTTCAGCTTAATGACTGAATCTATAAATTAGTTTTATTATGTAATAAGTTTTATTAGTCACATATTTTATGATTTATGGAACCTAATACCTATTTGTGCTATATTTGAATATTTATGTTTGATTATTCTGCAAAAATAAAAACAATTGTTACTCCTTCAGTGACTTTTGCCACATTCTTCAAGCAACAAATCAAGAATATTTGACCCACCTCGTTCATAGTTGCTCCTAACGAACCATTCGCTTATGTCATTCTTGCACGACTGCCATTTCGTGGGTGCATTACGTGAAGCAGCTACATTTCAAGCTGCAATTAATTAGTTTGCTTTACTTTCGCTTCGTTGACAAGAACGATCTCGCTAGAATGGAATAAAAAAGGGTACTGTTACAGGCAAAACGCCCATCCGATGCAACCGTTGCCGGCGATTCAAGTGGAAAAGGTGTTTTTACGTGGCAGTTAGGTTTTGTTGGTTTTCTGTGCAAGAGGCAAACGCATACATAAAGGGACTCAATTTCCACGAAATTTGTCCGTACTCATTATTTTCCACCGGAACCACCGGGTCCCGGGTTACCGTCGGCGCTCGTTTGTTCGCTCGTGTACGTGACGTGTTGGGATATGGTCATTAATTTTCGTGCTACATACTTCTGCCCGTTCTCCATAGTCGCCATCGTCCGGGGATGCCTTTTCAGTTGGTAAAATTTTAATTTTCGCCATCTTCGCGCAGCAAGGGGTGCCCTTCGGCTCTTCGGGTCCCAGTCTTGCTCCGGTGGAATTTGACAATTTTTTGATCCTAATCTCGCAAATGAAACACGTTTCTTCAGTGTCGTCTCCCAAAAATTGGCCATGCTCACTGACTTTAAGGTGCCCGTTTTGCTGGGTCTCGTTTGGTTTACTTTCTGCTTGTTGGTGCTTCCTACCACGGTGTATTGCATTGCTGAACCCTGCCTACGAAAGGGTGTGCTACAAAGTGCTTCCCCGTGCGCACGTAACCGTGCACTACGGCGTCGATAAGAAACAAGAATCCGAATCGAAGTTGACGATGGCCCGGAAACAGTGCACACTGCATGCGTTTTGCATTCCCCATTCACCACAACAGGACTAAAGCAATGATCTGTGTGTGTGTGACGTTGGTAAAGTAGTATGTAGAACTATATTACACACAAATTTTTACACTGCAAGAAAAATTGTAATTGCTTGTTATCTACCGTTTCTTCGTTTCCTTCCCGTGAGTATGTGTGCATCGGAGCACTGCAGGTTGCTTGGATTCCGAGATCAAGACTGGGTTTGGCTTCGGTTTGTGGTCCAGTGCACGCGAGAAGCTGCCTATTCCATACCGGTCCGGAAGGGGGATGCGGGTGGTTTGCTGGTAGAGTTATTATTAAAATTATACGTTCGAGTTGGGGATGTGCATTTTCTTCAGCGGCCAGCGTACTGGGACCGTTTTGAGTAGTGGGGCAGCACGCGAAGTTTTGCACGCGGCTCCACTGCCACCAGTACCAACAGATCGCATCGTAATGATCGTTCAGCTCGGCCGGCTCGACCAAGATCGAACCCTGATCGTGCATCCTTGCTCCCATTGGCGGGCTCGACCACGCAGCAACCGAATGAGAAGGGAGGATGTAAGAAGCCATTTTCCATCCCCTCCCTCCTCACTCCACAGAACAAATGAAATCTTTCAATAATCCGATTAAAATATAATAATCATCCTTCGACGCGGTGCTGCTTCGTGATCGCTTTTCCCGCGGCCAGGGCTTTTGGTTTAAAGGTTGAGATCCTGCACACCCGCACTCAACTCGATCGCTAGCTGACCGTGCGGCACCAACGATGAAACATCCTACCATTTTCCACCGAGCTGGGATGGGGATACCTTTTCGGCCTTTTACCCTTTTTTATTTCACGTGCACCTAGTGCCTGCTCCAATGCACCAGCATCACCACACCATGCTGCACCAAGGTGCAACTTGAAGCGAGCTTACTCCACCTTCGGAGTCATTGGAATCTTGTTCGATCGATTCCATTACTGTTCACCGTTGCTGCTGTTGCTGCTGCTGTTTGGTGTGGAAACGAGCCACCGCCGGTTGATGATGTTGTTGCTGAGAAGAGGTCTAGTTCTGTTATTTATGATCTGCTTGCGCGAAGGCAGCCCCTGCCATGCATTTTTTGTAGCGCTGTGTGTCTGTTACGATACTATATTCGTTTCGGTTCGTGCTTTGCACTTGAAACTAATGAAATATCACGTAAAAAGCGCACACAGTTTTCCCTCTCCTCGAGCAGTTCAAGTCGGCTCGGGTGTGTTCGGTCTCAGCGGTTTTGGGTCACTGTTGGTAGATGTATTGAGTTGAGAAATCGCTACACCCGGAGGTCGGGTGTGGATGATGAGTTTCCTCCGAACATATCTCCACCCTTGCGGGTGAGTTTATCCGATTTTGTTATGCATTCACTGCGCAATGTGACATCCTGCACCTTTCAAAAGGACCCGTGGCAAAAGCCGTTCACTAGTTTTACCTTTCACTTTCAACGCCCCGATAGTGATGGCGAACCAGCAAGTAGCTCAATGTTGACAGCTGGAGTGAGAGTCACAGGACATATTATGCCTAACAAAAAATAACTCGACAATCACCATTCGTATATATGCTTCCACTTTCACGTATCCGTGCAAGGATGTGTTTTTTATTTTTGTTTTTAGTTTTATCAGGAATGTATTTTTCTTCACGCCAATTAATCAGCCTTCGGGTTTGTTGGGAGGATATAGTTTTAATCATAATTATGAAGTCATTTTTTTCTCTTATATTTGAAACTAAAAAACATAAATTATGTTTCTATATTGTTTATTATAAATTAACAAACATAAACATCAATTGCAGTAGATATTGGTTTGTGGTTTAAACAAATAACAAATAAGAGATTAAAAATCTCATATGAAGATTAATTTATATAAAATTTGACAACATTGAAAAACTGTTGAGATTTAATATTGTTTATTTATTTTCGTTTAAAAAATGTTGGTGTTAATTATTTTTACACGTATATAAAAAAAAACTGCTTTAAGTTGTAAATTTATAACAATAACTAGTTTTAAAGTGAAGAAATGCACTGTTTATCACACATCCATTCACTGCAAGCAAAACACACAGACTAGATTTGATAAAAAACCGAAAGTTCAACCCAATTCCAAACCGATTTTGTCGATACTTTCGGACGAGTCATTATGCGCTCGTAATGACAACCAATAATGGTAACGTTTTTCTCGGTTTTATTAACTTTCTCGCAATATCTTTTTGTGGTCTAAAACCTTAAAACATACTTCCATAGTTTATCAAAACGTGTGCACACCACCTTGCGCTCAAACTGCATCTTCAGCTAACCAATGAATTATTAAAATGACAAAATAACACGATTTAGCATCTTTTAATATGCACTTCAAAACCTCACCCCCGCTGATAAGGCTGGTTCGGGACGATGTTATTAGCAACGAATGCAAATTGAGTCTCACCATGCGGCCGCTGCTTAAGCACTTAAAAAAAAACTACTCATTGAAGGATTCTCTGACCAGAACGACCCCACACAAACCGTTTGGGAATGTTCGCTATGTGAAGGAAGAACGGGTGCAACTAGTGAAAGGTTAGTGGCCAAATGAGGATTATAAATCCCGATACTCTCTTGCTCTCTTAGCGTGGTTTTGGTCGAATAAGCTGCACCTCATTTGTAGATTATTTTATTTTTTATTACCCAATCCCTTTCCCTTCGAATTGCTCCAATTGCAGCGGAACTCGACAAGAACGACGACGACGGGGTGCGTCACGTAATGAGCCGGTTTCCAACCGAGATCGGCACGCTTATCACGACGCGCCGATCGGTGACGTTCACCGAGGCTGACCTCACGCAGCACGACCCGCAGCGGCTTAAGGATGACGACACCCGGTGTAGAACAAATTCATTAATTCCACAATTAATGTAATGCAGTTGGCATCCTGTTGCGCCGTCAGAGTGTGCGTGTGCTACCCTGCACGCACCGAACTGCAAGCTGCTCTCCTTCTGCACGCGGCAGGAGGGTTCGAGGGTTCGCCAGGTGCTAGTAGGGAGCTCGTGAACTCGAACGGTTAGAAGACCGTTTTACCGGAAGGTGAGGACATGTGGGAGACAAGCAGTACGTTCGATAAGACGGCGCACAAGACACAAAATACTAATTAGGTGCAGCCGGATCGAGCTGCATTCCCGACGAAAACGTCGTTTGATTTTCATCCAAAGTATGTTCTTCCCATCATATACTTGCTTCCTATGCTGAACAAACACGGTTTCAAGTTTGAGCCGGAAATGGTGCACCACATACATACATACACACATAGGGAAGACAGGAAAAATCGAAGCAAGATATCGCGGCAAAAATGCCAAACGAGACAGTGCGCGCGAAACACCGCATCGAAACGAGAGGTCTCGCAATGATAACGATCTTCGATCAATCATTTCGATTCCACTGAACCGTGTATTCTACCGCCAGTGCGTCCTCTGCGGTTGGACTGATTTGTGCAACCGGATGGTTGGACAAGGCGCGGAACTGCAATGTATGTTAATTAATTCGATCACATGAAAAACCATTAATGTCCTTTTAATATGGTTAATAATAATCATTTAATAACAATCCATGATTCCCGTTTAATTTGGTCTACAGACCATCTACACGGCTCACCCGTCCCTGGCGTCGCGAATGTAAATTTCCCTCTTAATGTGCAGTATTTGTAAGCGATTTTCTACCTCAACGAATACATTGCCAAACGTCCGATCGAAGTGTACTGGGCGTTTGTGTGAGAGCGAGTCGGGAAGGACGTGCCTGCCGTCTTTTTCGATACGATCGTGATTCCCTTCCGTGCCCTTTGCGGCACCGGTTTGACCACCTAAGCAGGTTCTTTCGCGAGCATCGAAAGACGCCTCGGAAGTGTATGTTTATGTGCGATTTCAGTTTGTATGCGAGCCCGGTTTTGTTCCGTTTGAATAGTAGTGCGTAAAAGCTGTATCAAGCTGGCAGGAAGCAGTGTAGCGAGCGCTAAAGCATGGATCTTCCGTTCAGCAAAGTTTTGCGCATGAATATATTTACAGTACTGTACAAAAAGACAGTTTGCACAATTTCATATGTAAAATTAAATCTTTCGTTATTTAAATAAAATCAAACAACTAAATTATTGAGTTCAGAATTCAAAGTTAAATTAAAATAAAATGAACAGGTCAATTGTACATTAAAATACATATAATTCGAACAGTGCTATCCAAAATGTTACACGATAAATTATAAACTTTCTCACATCATTCTTCAAAACTCTTGTTCCGCACACTGTAAATCTCACGTCTGGGAACAGAACATCCACTTTACAGGTGTCTATCTAGACTGGACAGGAGCAACAACGGAAGGCAGACGGTTAGGACGCGGGACCGACGTCAGTGCCGACAGCGACGACAACGACTGCAACTGCAACTCTTACACACGGCCGGCGAAGAGAACGCACCAGCTAACGCAAACGATAGATAACAACAACAAAAAAGCGGCATCCAATGCGTCGCCGTCTGCAACGAGCCAATGCAGCAGAAGGCAGTCCCAAGAAGAGACTGAACAAAAAACAACCCGTAAGAACGCTGCCGGCAAGGTAGGCCAGTTTTCCGCCGTGCACGCAGGCTCCGTTCCAATTCCGCAGGGGCTCTGAGGGTTGTCCGGGGGATTGCAGATGGTGACCGGTTAAATGGTCCGTGAGATTCGTGCGATGGGGAAAGGAGGAATGGAGCCAGGCTGATGTAAAACGCACACGTTCGTAGCCGCAGGAGTTGCAACCGTTCGTCCGTGGACCGAACTTGTGGTGTGGGGGATTTATGGATGAATATAATGCAGGAATTTGTCGCTCTCTTTCTCTCTCTTGCGCTACCACTTCATTCATGCGAACTGTGGCGAGTGGTGGAATTTAGCACAATGACAATGTTCTCTATTGCGTAATAGTCAATCGATTGTCGAATCGCACGCAACGTTCGCACCAGTCTGTCAAAAGCACCAAGATCATAATAGGATGTGAGGTAGAAGGATTCCGCACTTTTGTTTGTATTAAAACACTGAAATGCACAGCGAGTGCAAAAAGAAAACATCGCCAAACGATGATGCATTGCAACGTCTCTTCCTCACCACCGGAGAAGGTCCGCATTCCGAGTTATTACAGCAATGTTGAGCAATATTTTACAATCAACAGCGATGCCGAGCGGCAAAAGTTCGATTCCTTCTCGCATTTATGATTGTGTATGCCCTTGCGTACCTTGTGGCTGGTCAAACGATGAAGTTACTATGTTGTCTGTTATTCCTGCCCCGTGTTTGCATGCTGCATATGATGCCGGCGTCCAGCCGACGGGCCGAAAGGAACGAACGGCAAAACAAAAAAAAGCACCGGTATCGGGTGCGAGAATACCAAAAATGTTTTAAGCCTTCGCACCTCTCAAATGCGCACCACTCACGCCTCGCGAATGCGTAGAGTCGATCAAAAGAAAAAGGATCAAAATATTGCTTCTCCGTGGCACACACAGCCAAAACGCAGTGCATTCAAGTAATCCTCCTCGGTAAAGCGGTTCCCGAAAATCGATCTTTCGGTGGCACTTCTCTGGCGCGTTCGCTTTGAACTGGCTTTCCAGGGCTGCATGCGGAGCATATTTCTGGTATCGTTTGGCGGTATCAGGAGGGAAGGAAAAAACAAGACGCCACAACGCAAAACCCATTTCCTGACGCACAGCCCCCAGTTTGGAGCGAAAAGCCATTTTTAGAATCATCATCGCTCCTGATGAGCTTTTATAGCATTTATGGTTTTAATTTATTTTAGAACCGTTCGAAAAAAAAACCCGTTTTGAAGCAACGAACGTGGCAACTACGAAGCTCAGGGTGAGTATTCGAAGGATAATGGATCACGGGGCAGGAGCGGGAAACGTCAAGAATTTCCGAACGCCGGAAAAGCAAGAACACAATCCACCGAAATCTTCCACCGGTTGGCATTGGTGGCAGAGTTCACCCAGTTCAGTTTTTGTGAATTCCAAAAGTCCTCTTCAACTTCGTACAGCGTGCCAGTAAGGTAGAAATATCGAATGATTATGGACGAAAATTAATAACGCGATCATCAGTCATATCGGAACTTTAAGGAAAGCGCACCACACCGGTATGCTTTAACAACATTGTAGGACTCGGCTTTTTACAACAATGCCCAAGCGAAAAAAAGTACGTAAATATTGCAATTTCAACGACCCGAAAACAAACGATCATGCGGGGTTTTCTTGTAAAGGTGGACGACTGCTTTATCCACAAGATGGGTGATTTTTTGATTTACTTTAATTCTTCAACTCCTCCTATATGCTCGTGTAATTAATGCATTCATCAATTTTGAATTGTTTAACAGTGCAAAAGCTCAGTTTCCTTTGGTGTTTCTGATGCAGCAACGTTTAAATTACACTTATTGCAAAAGAAAAAACAGACGCAAAACTAGACATACTATCGGCGACGCACGGTACAACTGGTTCATGATTCCACCCCGCCGGTTCCGATCAGTACCTTGAAAACATAATTATTGAATGGATCGTGGACGCCGTTTCATTGAAAAGATCGATTCGTAACCTCGCTGACGTACAATCCGATCGTTCTGAAACCATCTGGTCCTAGTCTATGTTTATTCGAGCGTCGCAATTGTCGCAAACAAAACCGGATGCAGTTGCCAGTTTTGTTGCTCTTACCTGTGCTTGGCTAAACATCTCTCCCTCTCTCATTCATTTTTCTCTCTGTCCTGCTCCTCGTCACATCCTGACTCCGTTCAATACGAGTTCCGATCGAGCGGCATTCGATAGGAATGTAATGTTGATAAAGTCCTTTTTTTGTGCTGCGCCCGCTCACACGTTTCGTTTGCTCGATCGTTCGTAGCAGAGATTTCTGTTTCTGTGAAGGAAGGAAGATTGGTTCACCGCACACATTCCCCCCTCCCCTTCTTCACCATACCGGTACGACGCGTACGCCACTGACTGCCACCGCATCTCGATTCGTTTATCATTCTCAAGTTCAATCGATCGACGCATGGCCGCTCGTCTCTGCTTTATGCTAGTATGCAACGTTTAACAACATATACATACAATCAATCGCGATTGCAATCTTGAAGGAAACCGATCGGTGCTGGTGCCGGTCGTGGATGCAATCGCGCATTTCGATGTCCTGCCGGGCCGTGCGAGCCCTTTTCCCTTCCACGCCGGTTCGCGCATGGCCGATTACCGAGGGCACTGCCCTCTGTCATCTCCTTTCTGTCCCGCGGCGTCCACCCGGTGGGGAAGAAATAATCTCACACTAACGCAAACACCGGCACACAAGCCGGACGCGCGGGGTAAACATATTGACAACGCATTAATTACCGCGCAACATTCGCGATCGGCTAGGATAGTGGCGTTATCGGGTTGCAGTTGTGGCAAGATAGTGCAGGAGCAAAAGCGAACAGCAAATAACAACGGCCAAACTTATCGCAGTGCGTTCCGAAACGTGGCGAAACAGATGGAGAAGCTGCGGGTGGCGCGTCTTATGAATGTGAAGGATTTAGGTGTGTTTAAATCGTTTTTAAATTCGAGAAATACACTTTATATCCTTTCACATTCATTTCCATACCGATTCAATTAAAGGGAAGGGAAAATTATACTCAGCAACCTATAGTAAAGGCCGGTTTCTGTCGACAAAGGAATAAAATAATGTTATTTTTACATGTGTTATTACGAATTTATTCGAAT
>JXXB01006226.1:0-11497 GCA_000956275.1 Anopheles koliensis
ATGTTATTTTATACGTAAATTACGCAAATAATTAAATTGTTCCCATATAAGGACTAAATGTATTTGCATTTTACTAGCCTAACAATTTGCTTTTTTTGTAAAAAAGTGTACAATATCTGCCTATTTGTTGTAACAAAGGCTACATTTGTTTTAGTCTATTTAGGTTAGCAGTGCTAGGGCAGAGACACTTGTGTTAACGGCGTGCGTGTCTCTCACACATTTTAGCCAAAGTTTTCTTCAAGTCACCGAGAGCTGTGTTGATATTAGCACAAGTGGGCGCTGCTACGAAATGTGCTGTTGTTGAACACGTTGGGTCATGTGTTTGGTGCATGTTTTGCTGGGTTCAATTTTGTGAGATTGTGCAATTCTTCTTGCGTGTTTGTGTTGTATTGAAAAATAAATAATATAAAATGGTAAGAAATGTGGTTTTATTTACTTTGTGCGTTCGTTTAAAGTGTTTTTTTATAGCGAACAGAGTGTTCAATTTTACGGAGCTTTTTATTTTGCGTGACACGGTATACGTTGGTGTACTTTGTACGTGTACTATGTACGTGTACTTTGTCTTGGTAATATGTCTTCACAGAATGTAATAGATTTTTTCTGCCATGCAATACAGATATCATGTTCATATGGAATATAACATATTCATATAAAACATATAAAATATTCAATTTTCGGATGATGAGTTTAGTGTAGAAATTTCTCAATACATAAAAAATAATAAAAATGATGAGGCAACCTTTTATTACCTCTTGGTTTATCATGGTAGAACATTATCTGTGATTTTGCCTACAAAATGTTGCTCGTATTCGGTAACAGGTTAATTGTGTGTAATAATTCCAAGCGCGACTTCGTAGCGATAAATTAATGTTTTACCTCTATTTCGTTCAATGGGTCAAAACCTCTATTCACGGCGAAGGCAATTAACAACTGCAATGAAGAACCTTCATTAACGATCTCAGATTGCATTTGAGCGTGTACGGAGAAGAATACATCTGTCACCTGATCGTATCTCCGACATCTATGCATGATTCCATTAGTGCATCCATTTTTCTCGCTAATAGCCTAAACAGCTAAGTTCACTTCGCAGATGTTACATTGCGATCAGCAGTGAGAATAGAGGCCCTCGACGAACATGGCATGTGGTAGAGGAATGGTGGATGTCGAATAGCAAATTGCTACAAGTTGCTGCGCGTTAGCTCTCGCCCCTTATGGTCGCTCTATTCCTGGCAAACGATTTTTGTTTTGTTTTCGTCCATCCACCCATCGAAGCACAATGGTGGGAAATGCATGGAAATCGATGCATTAAGATAATTAATTGCCCATGTGATTGTTGTAGCTGGTTCGTTGCCTACATCGACAGGTTACGGAAGGTGCTGTCCACAGTGAGTGCGAGAAAAGGCTAGTATGATCTGAACGTTTTTGTTGTTTTATTTTTATTGCTCGTTGCAATTCCCCAGCGCGCGCTCGTTGCAAATTGCTCTGGAAGTGCATAGATAATTGACACCCTGACGCTTTTCGTTTTCCACGCTCCTCATCCCCTCCCCGGGTTGCTGCAGATCCGGTGCAATTGCATCGTAATCGTATGCATGGTATGCTAATGATGCTTAGACACTTCCGATCCCCGTGTGCCTCCCGTCGTTTCACGGTCCGGTTCCTTCCCGCGCGGCACTGACGGTTGATGAACACGGGCGATGTATTATTTCGTAATGCTTCTCGCCAATTAAACGATACCCGGTCTCACCCTACCATCATCGCGCCCCACCGGAATCCCGACATTCAATCTTGGTGTTACGCTGCCCGGTACGGTATTCCCCACCAATCAACCACTGCACCTAGTGGATATGACCGCAAAATGGCGTTGAGCTTTTAGGGCTGCTGTGCATCATCCCGGCTTCTGGAATTGTGTGAACGCCGCCGCGGCGATGATTAGGTGGGCTAATAGTTACCACAATTGCTGCACAATGCATTCCGCAAGTAAGTGCGCGCAAGTGCTCCAAACACACAAAGTGTTGATGATGGCGGCGGGCATGCAATCGCAGGCAAGGTAAATTGAGTCATCGGTTGTGCCCCATCAGGCGCCATCGGTGGCACTCTGGGAATGATGATAAATTGAGTGCTTCACAGTGTGCTATTCAACTGCCCGCTTTGTTCCGCTAACTGTCGTTGCTGCACCGGAGAACGCTTGAAAAATGTTAATGAACACTAACGGGAGATAAAGAATAAGAGACATAGAGAGATAGAAAGTGGGAGATAGTTAAAATATATTTTTTGTGGCGGGTTAAAAATCATGTTGTATTTGTGGGAGGTGCAAAGAAAGAAGGCATTTGAAATGGATTGATACAGATTCTCTTGTTTAGCTACCATTACCACCAAATTATATGCTACTATATTTTCGCATACATACATACTATGTTTGTCACATATACAACAAGTATAACTAATGTTCAAAAAAATGTTGTAGTTAACTAAAGCAGTAATAGAGAGTATTACCCACACCGTACATCATACCAAAGGCATCTGTGGTACTTCCATGGTTATTATAATTTTAAATTAAGTAATAGTAATAATGTCTCATACATTCGTCACATAGAATGAGTTTCACTGTATGTGTTATCTCCCTGTAAGAACTCTCAAGAACCATTGCGGAATTTCAAAAAAAAATCTTTACTTCATTTATGAGCTATTTGGGGTGGGGTGGTGGAGCAAAACACGTATAAAAAAAAACACTGCAAAACCGGATTGTGCGCGAAACAACAGGCGCGCACCGCGTATTCTTCCACACACCCACCGCGGTTATATCAAACTGAATGCGCACATACGAATAAACGACCGCTTCTCCACTGTCGGTCATGGCATTAATCGTTTCACACCAGTTTAATTTAATACACCCAATTACGTTGCAACAGCAGCAGCAGCAGTTTACAGTGCATTTTTCCGTTTGCACATAGTGTTGCTGCATCACCAGCCCATCGGTCGGTCGATGGTTGGGACGGGTGGCGGCGTCGTCATACCACTGCTATGAAAGCAATAACATAACATGACGCTTTGTAAGTGAATGAATAAATTACTTAAAAACCAATAAAAGCAGCTGGCAATTAAAACTGCTCGCTCGCGCGCCCTTTTCGTGGCGCCTTTATCCCCCTGACCGTTACCGTAACTTCAACCCATCGACAGGTCGGAGTCAATTAGACCGAGTGCAACAAAGTCGCGCAAAAACAACGAACACTGCGCGTCATAATTCGTACGCGAATGGTGAATAATTTACGGAACATGCCTCCACGCGGGTTTTGTCGGTTGCATTGGTTTTCATGCCCGTTTGTAATGGAAATTTTCGCGAGAGGAAGTTTCGCGATGAACAGCGTTTCTGACAATGATTGCAGCTCTCTGAACGAATCAGCCTGTATGTGAGTGTTCGTATTGGTTAGTTCGATCGATTCAAGGCATATTCGAATGGTGCAACAAGATTCCAGAAGAAGCAAAACATAACAGGTTCCCGACATACGCTCAAGCTTACAGATCTTATGTTCCATTACACCCGGGGAATTGAGGGCATTGAAAAGGAAACACGTAAAAGATGAAACCAAGAATAAGAGCACGTAATGCGAAATGCATAATTCATAACGACATAAATCGGATTTTTTTTCCTTTTGCTTGAATCCGTGCATGTGTTACGATATTCTCCTCTATCAATGTATTGCCAGACCACAGATTCAAATTGTTTTGCATAGATGGAGTTTTTTGAACGGCAATCTAAAGACTAGGTTTGATGATATCTCTATTATACGATCAATTTGAATGAATAGTGCAAAAAGACTTTAATTTCATTTTAACGATTTTTTTCACTGTGTAGCTCTGTCCAACCAACAAAAATGAGTTTATCAAAGAATGATTGTTTAATACACGGTATTTCAACATTCCTTCATGACCGAAACGACACGTGAAAGTACAATTTTTCGCATTCATGTAGTACTATCATCACCTCTCCTTCTCTTTTCGATTCGATTGGAATTCGTTAAAAACCTCGCAATGTCGCCAACCATCAGCCAGATGAATGGGAAATAATGTGGCAATCACGCCAGCTGAATGATTGATAATTACTGATTTGCGGCTCACAATTCCGTGGAGGTAGCGCCCGGTGGTGTTGTACGAACAGTATTCGCATTTCACAATATTCGATCCCACGCCGGTTCGTTTGTTCGCTCATGCGGCAACCGTAGCATAATGGTAATTAAATTATAACATTCTCTGGGTTTTGCTGTGTGGCGTCCCTCACCGCGAGGATAATTATTTATTGGTTGGTTTCGGTTGACTTGGTGACAGCTTTGGAGTACTGTAGAAAAGTGGAGGCAGTGTGGATTGCAGTAAAATGTACAATGGTGATGAATTGAGCGATTATTGCAATGATGGTATCGAAAAAAGAGCTTCATCGCATTGTTTGTTATTTATTTCAATAGTCATGAAGCGGTGACTTTGTTTTCTTATCATGTATTTATTGTTTTTAAATAAAAAATAAAAACTTATGAATTTTTTTCAAGATCACAACGTGATTTAACATGTCTAGCAAGACTTTTCAATTGCAATTTCTTATCAAGAAATGTATTAAAAAAGCCACATATTTTTTGGTTAATGTTCAATATTCAATTGTTCGATGTTTACATTTAAATCGCCCAAAATAGTATATTTAAAGTTTATTCATCGATCTGTAGTAGTGAAAAAAAAAAGATTTGTTTTACTCGAGCCGGTGTCACTACACTAGCACTGAAGCCACACTAAACCATTAATACTTCCCATGGTATGACCTGTTTGGCGACTACGCAATATTTGCACATCGTCTGTCACACAAAACCCTCTACCCTAGAACACAAACACACACGCATCAACGAAGGCGCAGCCTTAAACGCTTGCGGAGAGTTCTAGTGCTTCACTAGAAACGAAAGCCAACGAACGGTCGACCGAAAAGCGTCAAGAGTTCCGGTTGTGGTGTTTTTTGGTGGTACCGTTTTTCACTACCACCATCACCAGCCGCCAGGCGACCATCACCAGCTTTTATTTTCGCTTCCGACGCCGGTGTATATTATTCTAATTTGTATGGTTAATTTCACCTCCGACCGAATTTGCATACCATCTCCTTGCCGCGCTTGATGAAAGGCGTGTGCGTGAAACGTGGTGGAAGATCCTTTCGCCATGCTGCCGCGTTCGCCTGGAATGGTGTCTCATTTCAAACAAATTTTCATTTCCATTTTCAGTCCGACCGCTCCGACCCCGATCGCTCGAGCTCACGCTCCAGCGATCTCCTGACGTGCCGGGGTCGAGTGGGATTGGTTTTGTTGGAAGTCGCACCAGTGCGCGCGCGACGGCACCCGAGGTGATTAAATATTCAAAGCTTGTCCCGGCGGTTCCGTTTCCTTCCCGTTCGCTCCGCGCAAACCTCTGGGCTTGGTCGAAGTGATGATGAGGTTTTCCCCAAATAACACTCCGCCACATCCCGCCCACTTCCCAGTTAAGCTAAATTTTCGCACTCGTGTCTCGTTTGTGGTTCCGTTCGGTCGTCCCAACCGAAAATCACTTCTCCGTGCGGCGCACTGACTCGAGAAGAATCCTTTCCCTTCGCTCTCCCTGCTTTCGGATCGTATCTATCTAATCAGGTCGGATACTTAGTCGGTGGAATGGGGGCTCATTGGGTGGGGGTTGGATTTTCAGATTTTCCACGTTGCGATCCCTTCCACCATCACCACGATTCGCATGCCCGCAGAAGCCGATCATCAGTAGCAAATCTGTTTGGTACGCTACGGGCATAGGCGTTAGACGGAGTAGGTGAATGTGCTCTAGCGAGACGAAGACGGGTAGGGTCGAAATAGAGAAATAAACCACTTTCCAGGGAGTTGGCTTTACGGCTAGTTGCCTTTTGACGGCGTTGAAGAAATCGAACCCTGTCACTCGAGCGAACACTGGGAACGGCAACTTTCGATTGCTTTATCGAGCAGGAAAATGGACACCAGGAATGTGGTCAATTGATTTCGGTGGCAAGTCCTTTATCGACAATTAGAATGATGTCAGATTGTGTTAGTTGTGATTTGCTAGCAGTTTATATAGTTTATTCCAAACAAGTTATGGAATCGTTTCACATAAATTTGTGAAATTTTAAGGAATGTAGACTAGTTCGACGTTGACGTAGACGTTGGAAAGCAAAACTATAGCACTTTCAAATGTCTATTTGTATGAATTTGTGTGTATTAATTCATGATAAATTAAGTTAGAATCATGTTTTTTTATTATAAACCCATGTTTTTTTATTATAAACATTCTCAACCTGCACTGATATTCATAAAGTAATTGAAGTTCATAAAGAACTAAAGACATTATGTGATTTATGAAGAACCATACCTCTGAATTCAGCTGCCTGTCAACAAAGTTAACATTATTTTTCGATGAAGGTAAACATGTTTTGGATACAAATAATAATAAAAAAGACAAAAACGTCCGACATGCATCAACTATGCCGAAAATTGAAATGTAATTGAAATATACAAAATATATTTTTGTGTTGAAATAAAACATAGAGAACAATTCTTACCTCAATTTGGTTATACACACATAAAATTGGTAAAAATACACAAAATCGGTACAAAAAATAAAAATTCAAGGTCAGCTTAGTTTGCTTCAATCACTGTATTTCCTACGCTTGGTGATGAACGCATACGAGGCTTCAACATAAGACGGAACTCTAAATGTACCATGGTAATATTTGTATGCGTGCGTACGTCCGTGTAAGATTGTGTGCTTTGGAAAAGCTTAAATAAAGGTTCGCACTTGACGCTCACAGCAAACCGCACTGGCACTCACAGGTACACATTACAGGCACACATACATAATACACAGCTTGCCATCCCATGCAACCACAGGCTCGACAGTAGGTGGTAGACGGAGAGTTGAGGATGCACGAGAAAATACCAAAGAGCTCATGATGTTTGAGCAAGCGGTGGCAAATGCATTTTCAGCAAGAACCGGAGGCGGTGAGGAAGAAAACCACCGAAACATTCGTGTAAGAGCGAGCACCACCGACATGGGTGGCGAGCTTCGAAACTCCGACTTTCGTGAAGTTGTGGTGGTTTCTTGTGGTTGGTGGAAGAAGAGCGAGACGTTCTGGAGGGCGAATCCTCTGGTTTATCGTCAAGTTACTGGATGTTTTGCTTCAATTGGTTCGCGGTGGTGGTGGAAAGCCGGAGGCGCCCAACCTCTGGGTTCAACCACCAACTGTCGAAAGCCAAACTTTTGTGTGAGTGTGTGTGGGAACACCAAGAGGAGGGCATGGTTTTTGGAAGAGCGTTGCTTGTCTTGTTGGTTACTGGAAAGAGTTCCAAAAGCTAGACATAAGAAAAAGCCATCCCGATGTTGGTTCGAGGATAAAACCGCAGCAGAAGGTAGAGTAGACACACGGAAGTTGTTCACATCAAGAGTTTATCAGCCGCCGGTAGTAGGACGGGTAGTGACAGGGGATAGGGTTCCACACTCGAGAGGAGTAAAAGATACGGTTGAAATGGCGTGTATAACTGTGCCAAAGATTTCCTGCTACTTGCGCCTGATCGCGAGTGGTTGTTGATGATGGGCGATGACGATGATTGAAGAAATTTCATCATCATTCTGCTCACTGACTCGTCAATCGGCGTTCCGAATCATCCAGATCGAAAACTGGGAATATTTTGTAACAAGCAACGTAAGTGGAGCGGAACGAGACGCTTGCAGATGGAGGAGTTTTAGATTATAGCTGCTATCAAGCGCAGTGCTTTCTGCCCCCATCTGCACGACTTTCGTTTGTCCTAACAAACGGGGTATTCGTGAATCTTTCGTCTAGAACATCACTCGCCAACCTGCGAGCAGTGAATACGATGGAGGAGAGCGGAAGTAAAGAGAAGCAATGAGTACACGACTAAGATAAAAAATGTGTTCGAACGTGCACTTAAAAAAAAGAAAATCAATCATAAGAAGTGTAATTTTTTTTAATATTATCTAGTTTTACCTACCCTTCCTCCATTCGCCTTTTATAAAACACTATGCGTAATAATGTTTGGTATTATTGGAAGTATTTTTGTAAGAGACATAAAATTAAAGAAAAATGAAAGTGAAATTATTAGTGATATTCATGGTACTCTTTGATAAATGTTTAAATATGTTATAACTACATTGATCTTTCTTAAATATGTTTGCAAATTTGATGTGTAGATGAGTAGACACGTGTATTACTTTCACGCGATTATTATGATTTCATTTTACAGCTGATTTTGTTGTTTACATTGTCATTTTTTCTTTTTCCCTACGATCTGTCGAACTGCTAGGCTATTCCAAGCACGTTGATAAGCTAATTAATTTCACTTCGTTTATTATCTAATCTGTCCCGGTATCTGTTGCCCGCAAGGGAACGCCTGGAAAAGCGAGCGGCAAGCCGCAAGGATAATTTCTTTTTGCGCTGCGCTCCAGGCCGCTCTAGATGCACATAAACACGCACACAAACAACCGTACCTTGTAGAACAGTCGATGCCGTTTTAGCCGTTGCCACCGTTTTCGCTTTGGCATCGTTTAATTTGCTCCCCCGGGGGGTATTTTCCGGCAGCTTTTGTGCGCCTACATTTCGTGGGACACGCCGCCGTCATGCTATGCCGGTGCCAAAACGTCCTTTAGCATCGTGAAAACGATCCGTTTTCGATGCAGATGGTGAAAGAAACAGAACGGACCGCCATGCGAAAGGTACGGATAATTGGATGGGTGGTGTGGTGTTGGTGTTGGCTACTGTTGTGAAAGTAGTCTGGGTTAGTGGCGGGGAAATGGAGCCAACCCGGACGAACGAGAAAGTTAACTTAGTGCTGGAGAAACGCCGAAGTCTTCAGGCCGGAGTTGTACTGTTTATTTTCCACGCGGAGGGAGCAGAAGATAGCAGCATTGTGGTACTGGCATGAAATTGGCGTTGGTGAACTTTTTCAGAGCTGGGGAGGAAATCAGAAAGACGAAAGTAACCGACCGGGCTCTGCAGAAGGTGAGGTGCGGTTTTTAGGAGTTGGTTTTATGGTTACGCCGTTAAACTGTTCAGGCACGACGCTGGTGACTGTTTCTCTTCCAGTACGGATGGAGTGTCTGTTTCGGGAAAGTAGACCCCTGGGAGTGCATTCGAACAAGTAGCGTTCCTGGTAGCAGCTCCCGTAGCATTATTTTCAAACGTCGGTTCTAACAATTTTGTCACACCGTCGAGAACAGCGATCCAATGAAGCAATTAACAGTCCACACCTTCCACGTTATGGGATTTGGCTGTAATATTTTTAAATCGTTTGCGATATTTGTGTTAGGAGCGTACCTTCCGTGGTATAACCAAAGAGCAATATTAATATGCTTTTTTAGATTATTGAATACTTTTTATTTCATGTTGCGAATATGGTACGATTTTTATATTATTGTCTGTTCAAGTTTTTGAAAAATCGTCATAGTTTATTATTATTTACAATAATTTTCATGTGATGAAGATGCGTTTGACTATTTCTCTAAAAAGTGTTTTCAAATGGATTAAATGAAATAATATAAAATCAGCATTTATACAGTAGATTTACGTGGAAGATTACTGAACTCATATCGTTTTAGAAATCCATTTCAATTATAAAACCAGGTAAACCAAGAAAGAAAAATTGTGCAGTCGTTCTAAATTATGCATTTAAAACATAATGACTTAATGGTTTTATATGTTTAACACATAACACATAGCAGTTTGTGGTTTTAGGATATGTTATATTATTATTTTAAAAACTCAAATAAAGCTATGCTACAATTACAAAAAGTATTTTATCATATGGAAAGGTGAAGTTCATTTTATTTAAACATTGTTATTTGTTTTTGATCAAATTCGATATAGCAATTTAATTTCTAAATTGTAATTTAGTAGCTTAAATTAGATTTTGCAGATATGATAAGCTACGAAGATTATTTTTTTATATCATTATCATTTTGATTTAACTATTTAAAATTATTCGATTTCAAACCTACATGGACTACATTGTTTTTATAAATTTTACATAACATTGTAATATTTGCATATTTTAAGAAACTTTTGCAACTTTAAAATACCTTTAATATGAGCATACATGCTCAATGTAATATAAATTTTCGACACACACGTGTGACGAATGTATCTCCCCTCAACAAATAAATAACTAATTCTCTGTTGTTCATTCTGCTAATCAAATAAACCGCTCAAACAACGAAACAATGGCATCCTAAACTTGTCAATATTGCAGCAACGCCAGTAATCGACCCCTCCAGTCCTCGACCGGAGGATGAGGTAAATTTTCGTTTCACCCTCAAGGTTTCGTACGCTTCTCGTCCATATTTCACTCTGCGACTAGGGTGAACGCGCGTCATCGGTCATAACATCATCATCATCATCATCAGGGCATGAGTCCCTCGACAATTTATCCCCACGTACCATTGGCAGGATAATTCCCCGTGTCATAGCAAATCCCGGCAACAATCCCTGGCTCGGGTATGCATTATGTGTTTTACGCCATGCTTCTCCCAAACCAACTCCCCAAAGCATCGACTACCAACTGACCGAAACCGGGTTGTGGGTGTGCAAACGAATTTGGTTTGGCTTCGGTGTGCTCAACGAGGGGATAAATAAGGCCACAATTTCAATATTGAAAATGTGACCATGTGTGCCCCCTTGGCTTTCCGAGGGGAAAAGTGCGCACCACTAGCAAGGGATGGGCGCTTTGTAACGACTTGATTGCCGTATCGAATTTCTCCGCCTCTTGCCACTTACCAATAAATGCAAAGCCGGCTTCACGTTTTTTTTATTGTGCGTACATGGCGAGGGGTTGTTGCTTTTTGCCTTCGGGTGGCGCGCTGATCGGGATGCAATTATGTAGATGGAACGTGATTGTGTTTTGCTGAATTAATAACTGACAGCGTTCGTCTGGGGCTTCCGAAAGTGTCAGAGCCCGTGACCTTGCCGGTAGGAGGAGGTGCTTAAAGGGATTGCAAATCCTAAATCGAAAGTGGATGCATTAAATTTCATAATTATCATACAAATGAAGTATAATAATGTTCGTTATCCAATTCTCATGTTACACAACGCGCATTACAATCTGACCCGTACAATTTCCTACAAATACATTTTACAAGCAGAAATGCTTCGAAGTCGTTTCCGAGTTGTGAAACAATTCGAGAAACAAATAAGTAAATTTACAATTTACATTATTTACAAACAAGAACAAATTATCACTTTCCTCCCAAACACTCTGACCATGCAAGCAATCATGACTATATTCAGTGGTTTATCGGGTTTCATATTAGCGTGAAATTTGGTAATAAATATTCCATCAATAACGGAAATCGTATTGGTGAAACATTCTTTGGCAGATATTTTCGCCCTTTTTGCCCGGCCTCCGCAGATGACAAGAGCACATTGAAGCATACACCGATAAAGACATCTATTTCCCAACGGGGATGCGATTCG
>JXXB01006239.1:0-18346 GCA_000956275.1 Anopheles koliensis
CTAACAAACTAACAAACTAACAAACTAACAAACTAACTAACTAACTAACTAACTAACTAACTGCGTAACTAACAAACTAACTAACTAACTAACTAACTAACTAACTAACTAACTGCGTGACCTCACATACCGGATATTTGAATCGATCAATCTACCCTTCACCGCGTGAAGTGCGCTCCACAGGTAGCTAAAGCATTCGGTCTCCAATTACACTGGTACAAAATCGGTCTCGGTCAGGGGGACTAAGTTAACCCGCCCGAACGCTTCACGATGATTAATTCTGCAGTATGATTGGACAATACGATCCTCCCAACCATCCCACGCGATCAATCGGAAGCAATCAAAGTAAAACAAAAAGCGACTGCTTGCAGGGCTGTTCCGAGCAGTTGGTGATTGGAGCATGAAATTGAGCACCTGATGTAGAAAGGTACTGCTTCCGAGTGCCAATGGTGTTCTCGCTGGCGTCTTGTTATTCTTTCGCGCTCATGTTACGAGGGCGTCTGTCGGAATTATCAAACTATTTCGAACGACCGGTTGTGTGATAAGCCACCGACAGACACTCACACATACGGCGATGAAATATTTACTCTGCGGCTTGTGCTCTGCAAACCCGTTCTGTCGCCCCGTGGCGAATTAGGAAAGCGGGATCGCGTCGCTCTCGTCCGACAGCGAGCTTTTTCCGAGTTAATTTGATGAATTGAGATAAGTTTCTCGTTATCTCGCCCGGTTGCCCTCGGTAGCTGCATGGTGTACGTTGGATTCACCATCTCCATAGCATCTCCCCGTAGAGTCCGGCCGGCGCGTCCCACACACAAGTCACGGGATCGTCCTCGTGTCGAGGAGTCATGCTCGACGAAAATGGTTTAATTTGATTAATTTGCTTCCGGGTAGGTACAATTAAGTAATTGAGCAAAAAGCGTGATGGTGATGAACACGGGCGACGGAAAACCCATCTTCACATGTGAGTGGGAACCAGCCCGGGCCCTGGTACTTAGGGATTTTTATTACAACTGTCCGGCTTCGACGAGCTGACGGTTGCCTTTCCCATCGACCCCCAAGTGGCTGGGCCCTCCCGGCTCCTCCCGAGGGTGGTGTTAGTTTTGCGAAAACCCCATACCCGATGCCCCGGGATTTGAGGTTAGTTATTTATGAACCGCAACCCGTGCCATCGTTCGATTGCTGCGGTTCACCGAAACCTGGCGCTGGCGTTGGTGTAAATACCGCTCTACTGCATTCCTTTCAATTAGCATCTGCTTGTTCATCTATAATGCACAACAGGCGGATTCGAATGGCGTACCCTCCAGGTAGTTCGGGGCATCGGTGCGTTCGCAACGTAAATAGGACAGGAAAGCATGTCTGGCTGGGTAGTTTATACCCCAAAGTGGAAAATGTAATACGCAGCAAAGATTGTCCTGGCAACCTTTTTGATGATTTCTAGTTGTCAGATTTAAGTTCTCGTATCGACAAAACTCATGGAGTTGAAAACATCTTCAACTACCACAATGGTAACGTAATAAAATAATAATAATAATTATTTTTCTATCAATCTAGTAAGCCGGTAAAACGGCAGGCACAACTTCGGTCGTTGCGTCAAAGATAAGAAGAATAAAAATAAATACAAAAATCCTTATCACACTCTGGAAATTTTTGAAAAACATCGCCACGAATTTTATATTGTTACGTGTTTGTGTATGGGTATGTATGTTCACTTGAAATGCGGAATCGCTAGCTAGCCAAATCGCGGTATTCCATTCGGGCATTGCCCCATTTGCTCCGTGGCAGGTATTTTCATTTTGGGATATAAAATTTTATTTGCCCGTCTCTTTGTGTGTTGCCCAAGCTTTTCCATCGCACTGCACAAAGCAAAATGAACGGTCCGGGTGAAGCGGCAGAAAAATCGGAAAACTCCTCCGTGCTTCCCCTTTTGTGCAAGGATCGTTGATGATATGGCTGTAAGTAAACATTGCATCTTGAGCAAGGCAGCCGTCCGTCCATTTCGTGTTAAGCAGAAGCTGAAGCTCGTGAGGGTTTAGCGCTTGTTGGCCATCGGAGCGGGAGCGAAATCGGCTGTCCTCTATTATCCCTCAGCGAGCGAGCTGAGGAAAAGGAAATGCAGAGGATGAAGGACGTATGAAGATCAGTTTCACGACAAGGTTGCGTCCGGAATGAACGGTACAGCTCATCACGGAAACTAGGTTCGAATTAAAAAAAAAAAAGAAACAACATCGTGCAGTGGCTTTTTTGTTCCACGCTCAAAGTTTCGATGTTGGATCATGTTTTCCGAACTTCGGAACACTCCAGGTGCAGTTCCTTCTTCCATGTAAAAAAAATCCGAAGAACGTTTCCTTAAGCGAAGCAACACCTTCCACGGAAGCACACAAGGAACGAAAGTTTTTCCGGGAGAATTTTCACCAATTTCGAACAAAGAAATCGAAACCACCCTTGTCCGAGTAGGAACGGTGTTTTGAGAATGAACGAGGAGTGGGGAGGGGTGCGAGTAAATGATCCTTCAGTCATAATATCCTCCTTCTCCACGTCCGTCCTGCTTCCATGTTATTTTACATAAACATTAACAAAACATTTTTCGAACCAGCGTATAATGCGAAACATCGCTCATCAGACTGCTCGTTTATGGTTGCATGGTTGTTGTTTTTTGTTATTATGTTTTTCGCTCCGCTCTTCCTTCGTGGTGAGCCGAGGAAGTACTCAGACGTTTGTTTTTGACTACCCTGTATGTCCGTGTCACGGAGCTCACGTTTTTCTACCGCCCGCTCAACCGCTCGCTCAAATTGATATCGACGGAGCATCATCGTTCCACGAATAAATTATGCAAATCACACCGAAAAAGGACACTCACAAATACGAGGAGTGCGGTCGGTCCGTGCACCATCAATCAGTCCGCTGCGTAGGGCTCGAGTCCGAACTACTACCCGGCGGTCCGTCTCGGAGCGCAGTAAAGGCTAGCAGACGTACATCAGACAACGGGCTAGGTGAAGACATGCACAAACACATCGCAATCGTGTCGTAATTAATTTTTGAATTCCATCAATCGGGCGCACAGCGCAAGTTGCTTACCGGATTGTTCGTTTCTCGTCAAAAAGCCAAATCCGACTCGAGGGACCGAACGGTAGAATGCTGCACCGTGGTGTCCTTTGGTCATTTTAAGATATTTCTTGTCGATGATTGAAATGATCATCACACCGAAATAAACGTTTTTTTTTTTCTAAATAATCAAATTAATATTTTAATATGATTTTTCCATAATATTTGAACATCGTATGAAAAGTTATGATTCATTAAATAACTTCATAAAAATAAAAAATACATTCAAAAATAAATCATTTTCAAATTTCGAAAATCGGTTAAAATATTTGAAATCAATTTATTTTTTTAAACTTCTGATAACCAAGCAGCATTACATCAAATATTTTGCCAATACATTACCTATTACTTGTTTATATTGTTAACGACAATTTTTTGGTTAATTAATTGATTCTCGCTCATATAAAAATACCGTATGATTTTGACTCTTCACTCTCCCAAAGTGACGTGTAAGTAGCGATAGCGATTGCGAAAGGAAACGTAACACAGGATAAAAAATGCCAATTTCCTTTTCATCAGAACGAGTTTTTCCTTTCTCCAAAAAATAAAACGATGTGTGTGCTGCTGCTCACTTGCATCGTCGTCGTCGTCTCTCGCCGTACAAACAAGCGTTCGCGCGTTTACATTTCATTTCCGCTCTCTCCGGCGGGCGATAGGCGAGCCTTCCAGGCGTTTCCCGGCGTACTTTGTATCGCGTGTCGTCGCTGCATACGTGTGCAACTTGAGACACGGCGCGGCCCGGCATCACAAAGTAACACAAAGATCGAATCCGAGCGCCGCCCGAAAGGTAGGCAAGCAGCGTCGCTTTTTTGCTTGCATCCGCGTGTTTTGCAAACACCAGCGAGCGCGCTTTTGCTCGGAACGATAGTTTGCAGCGAGCGTCATCTCTAGGGTTTGGAGATGGTAATTAATATTTTATTTACCGACCTATCTGGAGCTGTGCCGGGCGAGTGCGAGTGAAATGTTCAGCTAAGATTAAGGTAGCCCGTGGCGTTTTCGGCTGCTAGTTTGTTGCAGCCCGCTTATCCGTTGGCTCTTACAGCGAAGTGCTCAACCGGCGACCGTCAGTAGTAGCCAGTTTGGCAAACACACTTCTGCTAGCCTCGCGGCACCGACGCGCGGGTATTTGCGATGCTTTCTGGTTTATTTATAATTGAACCTGTGGCGGAGGGCGCGTGTGTCCGTTCAAACTATCTCTACCGGCAGCGGTACAAAGTTGCCTTTCGGATGATGTTGGGATTTGTTTGATTTTGTGTTCATGATGTTCTTTTTCCCCCTGTTACGGGCCGGTTCGGAAAACACTCGATTTATTGTCGATGGTGCGGCGGAAGGGGACCGGTCGGACGCATCCATTACTTTCGAAAAATCATCTGCCGCGTCATCAGCCCGCGCCGTTAATCATCGTCTTACAAACCCTTCGACTTTAAACAACGAACCACCCATATGCCCTAGTTTCCTCATGCTGCCCGTGTTGCCTACCATTCGGGCGCGTTAGCGCTCATTCATCCCGCTCCGGGTTCGCTTCGAGTCAATCGACCCCCGGGAGGCTCGGTGTTGATTAAATGCTTTCTTTCGCACTCACCCACCCACACACACACTTTCGGGTGGATGTGTCAACCTCTGGCTCGTATCCCGTTCGGTACCGGATCTCCATTTCTTCACTATTACCCTGCCCGGTGCGAGTCCGTGTTGCTAAATAAACACCCAAACCGGCACGGAGGGGTGCGAAACTACTCGTACTCCGATTTTAATCATCTATAATTAATGTGTCAATAGTGGCTTCCGCTTCAATTTTCCACAAAAGAAGAGAAATCCTCATCCCCCAGCAAAATCACTAACCTCACCGAACGTAACCTTCCCTGGTTAAGTTCACCCAGCCCGAAAGGTGCCGTGGTGAGCGAACATAATTTAATGCGGCGAGAAACCGACACCGCACACCGCTCTGCCACCGGTTTTTAGTGGAGCGAAGCAAACTTTTCCGGGCTACACCATAAAATTAATTACCCATACGATACACACGCACCCACGCAGTGGCTTTTCGATTTCCACAGTAAGTGGCGTTGGTGGCGAAAGGCAGTACATCATCGCCGATGTCGGCGCAAAAATCTAATCCGTCTTTCGGGAAAGCGAAAGAACTCGGACCCAAATCTTCGCCGAGCCCTTTGATCCTCGCCTGGCCCTGGCCGACCGTAAAAAGGTCGTGCGGAGAGAGCACACACACTTCGCGCCGAGCCCCGGAGAAAACGGAATTAGCATAATTACACCTTTCTCACTCGCTCAGCCCTGTCCCGTCTTTTGAGCCTTTGGGCGGCGTAAGTAATTACACGTGGATTAGCGGGTTGCCGTTTAGCTCGATAATTGCGTTACGTTGTACGCAACTACTCGCATTATCGTGAGCATGATAAGGTTGACGACGTGGAGGAATTTTGATGATGGACCGCTTTTCACACTTTGGCAGAATAAAGCCAACGAGACGATATGTTGATGATCCGGCTCGAAGGACAAAATATGTAATGCGTTAATGGAAAAAATAAAGCGTAGCTAGCTCGTATTTCAGCGTAGCGTTATGAGATAAGCAAATATTAGAGCGAATTAATAATGATAATATTTATAGCGCTCGCCATATTTAACATTCTGGCTTCAATGAACCAGGAATATTGTTAATTGAAGGTATTGGTTGCGACCGATTTACGATGGAGAGCTAACCAAAGTAAATTCTGTAAAATGGTTCTTCTACGCTTTCCTGTATAAATTTTCTACACTTAACATTGAGTTTTCATCTAAAACTGCTGATAATTATCTGACTAGGCGAGGTACCACTGAAGGACTTCCAAATAGCCGATGTCCAATTCGCCGATGTCGATAGTGATCGAGCGAAAACCTCCGCTTTTAAAGGGGAAGTAAAAGAGAAATCATGGTGATAGCAACAAGTTGTCCAATGCAATAGCGCACACTAATGCATCAGCTTCTACGTACAGAGAACGAGCATGTAACTGTAAATTTCTACCGTTACTTCAATAAGTAGCTTTCACGCTCATTGCTCTGCACTAACTTCTTATTTCTATCGACTTCAATTAAACCGTCGATTGCACCTCATTTGTATTTGATTTACAAACTTGCATGCGCCATTGGTCTTGAAGCTTCTTTTTCTTGAATCAAGTCTTTTTCAGGTCTACTTTCTGCAGCGGAAATAAACTAATACCAGCTGGGCAAAATTTTCGCTTTTGAGATCTGCCGACAAATTTCCGCGATTCGTCATCTGTGTAGTTTTGGCATTATGTTTTGCCATTTTGTCGTTTTGCGGCATCATCTCATTAAATTTCCTAAGCCAGCAGCAGATCATATCAACATCGACGGATGATGTTACTGAAGTCATGAAATTAATGACATTCCATTTTAAATCTACTCGCAAGCCTGAGAACAAATTTTATTTACATTCTTTCTTAAAGAGTAGTTGACAATATTTTTAGTTGTAAGTTTCCACACGAAAAATGTGTGTTTACTCAATAGCATCCGGTCACGTACTTGAAATCAATGAAAGATAATATTTCACCAGATTTCACGCATCAATTAAATTACAATCCTCTGTTCTCTCACGTTCTGCAGCTTTGCAGTATGAAGCAACTGTCGGGATGGTACTAATTTTTGTATCATATATATGTATATTTGTGTAACCCATTTCTTTGCACATGTTGCTCATTCCAAATCCCGAATCTGTCAAACGCTTGGTACTAAACATTAATGGCGTGTCGAAAACGACATTCCTATTCGATACTCTGTCGAACAAATTTATAATTCCTGCACATGTTGGCGTGAGCGACTAGGAATGTCACATTCCACAGCCCAACCCAGCGATTTCGAAAGCCAGACATCTTCATCTATATTTATGGATGGCATAAATAAGGACAGCAGGCTTCGATCTTATCATTTCATTTCCAAACCAAGCGACGAGGAATAAATAATCAGCACGGGTGAGTGTATTTTTTTCGTACTCTTGCTGGGTCGCTGTTTTCCTTGGGCTTTCCTTTAAAGAAGGCGAAACGCGGGACGCCGATTACCATTTTGAAACTGTGTTACGGTTTGTGTGGATGCCATTTTTTCAGTTTTTCCGACCCGCGTCATGCATGATCCGGGACGATGCTATCTGTCGCACGGGTGTCGTCACCGGGGGAGGTTTCTCGGCAAAGGTCTGGAACGCCCGGAATGCCACAGACTCGTAAGTAACAGCGAGATGAGGACGATAGCGGGGGTAAGTTATGTAGTCTCCGGCACAGAGGGAAGAAATTTGTCCGAAAACGTGCGTTTGTGCAAGAAGAAGTAGGTGAAAAATTCCTCCAGCAACAGCGGGCAGCAGGGAGTGAGGGAGTGCGTACTAGATTTTTGGAGATGGGACGGCCAAAACAGAAAGAATAACATGCGAGTGGAAGATACTTTCCCTTGGAAGCACAAAACAAACGATACCGGTAAAGATAAAGGGACAGCTCGGCAAACAATCGACTTCTCATGTAGCACCCAGCGTAACGTTCGCATCCGTATGGAGAGGCATTTAATTAATTTCCAACACTTTTCCCCGGGACTTTCGTCGTTCGGGAGTTTTACTCCGGGCGTCCGGTGGTGTCCACATCCTTATCTTGGTGGACATATTTATGTCCTTCAGATATTTGCTCGACTGTTGTTTCTAACTCCGGGCATTTAAACTACTTGACCTCGGTGGGGCGAGTGGCAAGACAAAAAAAAAAAACAACAACACAACAGGGCGACTCTTATTCTTCTTCCTCTCGCTGAGGTTTGGTGCTGGGATGCGTTCGACACGATAAGTCGCTGGGAGGGGAAGAGAACACAGATAAGTCGTCGCCGGGCTCCCGAAGTCCTCAAGTCCCGAAGTCGACAACACTATTAAACTATAAATCTTTGCGGCGTGGTATCTACCGGCCATTGTGGAGTAAACGAGGGCAAGAAAAATAAACGCGTCCACCTCAAACCCCGCCCGGTACCGAATCGGCAGAAGAATCATTAACCGTGACGAGGCGTACGGGACAACCACGGCGTATCTGTTGTTTTCATTAGTGCTTGCGGAAAAAGGCTACGGACATCAGCTTCTGTCATCGTAGTACCGTGCTCAGTCGGTCAGAAGAAATTGATTATTTCGGGCTTCGAGATATTGCGATTCCTCGAGCGACGAAGACGATGATGGTGTGGATTATTTGGCTGAACGGTTGTAATTGAAACGGTTGGCAAAAGGTACCTTCCCTAATGAGTTGCCGATGGCCGAAGACCAAGAACAAGTGTGCCCGGCCGGGAAATAGGCCGTGGTCAGCAGGTTTGGACGATGACGTGGCAAACACCGGAAAGCGGCTGGGATACGCTGGTTCCAAAAGAGTTGCTCCTATCGATGCACTCTGCGTAGTTCGACCGATGGCCACGGTGCGGGGAGTTTGGGATGAAAAATAGACGTTGACTGACACATTGCCCATTCATCGGGGCAGCCGTTACCCCGCTGACCAGCAACGTGGTGAGTGTGTTTGTGTGCGTGAATGTGTATGTGTGTACACGCATATATGCCGCACTGTCAATCTCCCCAATCCCTTATTGGAATCGAAACCCGACAGTCTCCGGGCCTAGTACGTCCACTAACTATGGACGAGCATCCGGGATTAGACGCACCGGGTAAGTTATGCAGCTCTTCCTAATGCCAACACCCCCGAGAAGTGACCTGATGGTCGGAAAGATTAGGACCAGACTCTTCAGACGTCCGGCCCGACCGCCGTCGACTTAAGCGTAAGGCCCACACTGGGCGTTAAATGAAGCCGAAAGGATTTTGGCGTTGTCACACGCAGATGACGGATCCGGAGCAACGCCAGGATCGGGACAAATTTGCTCCACAAACTTCACCGTTTACCGTGCGGGGGACGCACTTTTTCAGCTCACTCCTTTATGGTAATGAACAAACCCCGGGACGTCCGTGGACGTCGTCCGAACCTAACTTCCCAAGCCCAGAGGAGCGCACTGTCACAATATATCGCACATATAATCTAATGTTTGATTAAGTTTTGAAACAAATATTAATCTGGATTACCGGCGGTCCGGGTTTATCTTACCCGGGACCTGTGCACGGCGTACGTATCCCTCTCTAGGTGTGTCTGGGGTTTCGAGAACGCGCCGGACATCTGCATCTCCCACCGCAGAAATCGGGGTGCGCTGTAAAGTGCACTTTATCTTTCGATCGTTTTGCATGCGCAACCACCTGCTGATAATAGACGTGCCCGGCAATTACCGCCACATTCTCAAGACGATGTTCAACAGCGTTCGACCAATTATGATAATGTGCGATGGGCGATAATTTAGCTCCCTTCTTCGTCTCCTCTCCGCTTGCCCCGGTGGTCGCTTTCCACGTGATTGACCATACCCGAGCTGACGCATCTCCCTGCACGTGGACTTCGGCCCTTCCGGACGTCCAGTGAATGCCGGGCGGGCCAGGTGGATACGGATTTATGGCGATGCTTAAAATCCGGCAAAACTCACGCTGTTCCCTCCGGGTGCGAGGTTCATCCTAAGGCGGTAGTAGCCCGGTGCGTGCGAGGGGCTAGAACGTCCAGGAGCAATTATCTATGCATCGTCATCTTTCCCGGACTTGCCCGGATCTTTATTGACTCCCGGCCGACGGAGTTTGCGTTGCGGCAAGGAAATAAAACCCAGCATGACGCATTGTCACTGCCAGGGCGCACAGGGGACTTTTTGCTAAATTTGTGTTCTTTATTTTTGCGTCTTTTGGTATAAGCTTAACACATATGATTTATTCAGTCTTAACAAGAGAAAAACAGACGCTCTTGGTCCCATTCAATGCTGCAGGGAGGTGGTGATATGCATCGCCAGTTCGCAGAAGGAGCTGGGCACGCCCGCGTGGTTCGACTGGAGCCTCTCGTAGACTCGGACGTCCTCGTTCAGCAACCTACAGATGGCGGGGGCGTACAGGAGAGCTGATGGGGATGAGCAAAATAACGTCGGCAAATTCCGGACCGAAACTCATCAACTGTGTGACGTTTCTTCTATATGTCCGTTCCGACGTCTTCAGGCAGTCAAACGGTTTCGGGTCGGGAACTGTGCTGCGGTGCCACTCGTTTTGTTTTTTGCCGCAGTCACGTCCGGATAATTTGCTACTCCGGGCGTTAGTAGGGCGGCGAGGCAAACCCTATATGAAGTGCCGTCGCAGGTGTCCCTCATATTCGTCAATCAAAGCAAACAGTGAACCCGCCCGGAGCAGTCGTTCCTAATAAAACTAAAAGCATCCACGTACGGTCAGGGTCAGCGAAAAGTGTGGTCGTAGATTAATTAACGTTTAACATCCCGCAGCTGGACCGGGTCTCGTCTCGTTCCCGGACAGTACCTAGCTGGACAGCTGCAACCATCCTGGACGCTTTCTGCAGATATTTCATTTAAATAGTGGGGCTGGGAGGCGACGGTTTGGGTAATGGACACCCTCCACCGCTCGACGTCACTCATCACGTCTCGGCACTCGTCAAATCATTCTCGGCGATTGCGTGCCGAGCCGGAGCATGCGGACGACTTCTGGAGATATCTTCCCAACGGCTCAAAGTGCCGAAAGCCGGGACACTCGAAAACACGTGTAATTATGATGCCCTCCCCCTGGCGTAAGTGGGTGGTATGGATTTGATTCCATTTCCACCTTGCTCGTCCCGGTGCGCGTTCAATTGTTTGCGCCATCCCCATCCCCGGGAACGACCATTTCAAGAAATTGCGCATTGTACGCCCCTGGGTTGGGCAGGGCAGGACGGGTACTTGCCTGGAGGTTGAGGAAAAAAAGGGGGAAGACATTTTTATTTTCATCGGTTTTTCTTTCTCGTCTTCAAACAACGCACGAGACAGCCGTGTTGACCCCGCCAGGCCGCGGTCCATCACCCGGAGGGAAACAAATTCGTCCGGAAGCAAATTCTCGAACTTCGTGCTTAAGTATCAACAAATATTTGCAACCGGTAGCCGGGCCACCGGTGATGGGTTTTCCCGCCCAAGTTTTTCGGGCGTGTGGGCCCGCCGCGCTACCCGCTTCCTCTGTCCTTCCAGTCCGTGCAGTTTTTGGTGCGCCTTGCGTTGCCTTTTTAGAGCGAAGTGGTTTGAACTCCCCGGAACTCCCCTGCTGAGCACCGGAGCAGCGGGTACACTTGCCAACATCTTGTTGTTTGATAACGGCGAATGATGATGATGATTTCTTTCTTTTTTGTCTCGTGTTTTGTGAGTTTTTTTTCCTCTTCGTTTCACCGTCTGGACGGACGCGTTCGTTCGCGCTTAGTCATCCGTCATCCATTCGCCGCCTGGGCAAGTGTTTTTTGGACGACGGCCAACGAAACAGACGGTGGTCCGGGCTTTGTTGCGATTACGCCCGTTCGCCGAGATTTGTGTGCAATATGCAATGCCCTCGGAGACAAAGGAGGCTTTCTTGCGCTTGGTTGATGGTGAAAATGCCAGCGTCCACAAAACGGGCCCACTCGAGCGCTCGTCCAAATCCAAAAAAAAAAAACTTATTCACACACCGAAGAAGGAAACAAAACCGATTGGGTGGATGAATTACTTTTTTCTCTGCCCGCTTCTCCCAAGCGCCCACGAATTACTTTCCCGGGCAATCATTTCCCTGAGCGCATTTTGCCAAGTACGTCAGAACACTCCGGAAGTGAGAAGTTTTTGAATGGTCTTACATTATGGTGGGGTCGATTCGCGAGAAAGAAGAAAAAAAAATGTCGCTAACAATGGGAGAGGGCTGGAGCGGGAATATCAAGATTTTAAGATATTCTTGTTGAGCATAAAGAATCGCAAGCAATTACTCTCGACATTTTTGTTTTGCCGTGCGCAAGGTTGAGTTTGAAGTTTCGGCACACGGAAATGACGCGGAATCGCGACGAAAAACGTTCTTGTTCTTGAGGTTACAGAATGGGTTTCAACTGCGCTTAACAACTAGGATCTTCGCTGATCGATAGGGAGTTCTCCATAGGTGAACCTAAGGCTGATGTCAACTTCATCTCTCTTAAATCTTACGATTAGTTCACCACTTAATAACTCTTCTTCTAGACAGATTGCAGATAGATTGCATGATAGTAGATATATCTTAGGTATCATCAGTACATCTTCGTGCGGTTTTTTTGTTTTTACTATTGCACAATACTATCCGCAATATATCAGCCGATCTTATAAGTACCGAACGACTAAATGCCTAAATGCTAAATGCCTAACACGCACTGGGGTTCAGTATTTGAAATTATACGTTGTATCTATTTCAAAAGTAAACAAATGCCGCTAGTTATTACCACTCGACTGAGCATGTAAAACAATCTCAGTTCAAAGGATGCTCACCGGGCTAAATCTCGCAGATAAATCAGCAAACATTGCACCGGTCAGCAGAATTCCCAGCCACCGATCCTTCCCTCGGCACACTCGGGGCTTAAAGCGCCCGTAAATATAATCCTTTCCTTCATTCCCATCACGGCCGATCTGCGTAGGTGATGCATGTGTGGTCTGCCTGTGTGTGTTCGTGTGTGGGAAGGTAATTACGGTCCAGTTGATTGCAAAATCCATCCACTCCAATCATTCATCCCGATGAATCAGCCGATGAAAGCGATATTTGCTCGCACACGCACGGGTATCTTCCCCGCCGCACGCATTATTGCTGCCCGTGGTAGGTGCAAGGAATCATTAAGCATCTTTCACGCACAAAGAAAAACGGGCCGAGGAGTCGGTGGCGAACATCTTCGGGCGCTGGAGAGATGCCGCAATCGATTTGCATCCGCCAAGAAACGCCCAACGCCAAAGCCGCTGCTCCACGGGCAAGGGCAGTGACCGCTTCAAGGTGCTGGAACGTTGAAACAAAAGGGGTTCTCGCTCCCGCGTACGCAACCCTTGCGAAAAGATCTGGGGAAATAAAAAGCGCGTGTCAAGAAATCGGGCGCAGCGTCAAGCTTTTAGAAAAAAAAATAAAATCAAAAGGAAAGGGATCTTTTCCTTCCCGGGTTTGTTTGTTAAACGTACGTACATCGCCCGGCGGCGGAGGCAACACGAGCGGGGGGACGAGTAATTATTTTCTTACCTTCATCCCCAAACGCAACACGACGCCTTCGGGGGACCGCCGTGCGATGCATTTCCGAACCCCTGTTCGGGCACCACAGCACTGCGCACAGATGTATTTTGCAATATTTGCATAAAATCTTGCGGCTTCTGCAGTCGAACAAAGAAATTAATGCAATGCCCTCCTGCCCTCCTATACCACCACTCTCGCGCTGACAACGATCCTTTCGGGATGCTGCAAACGGCAACAAATCCTCCTGGTTTGTGCTGAGCAGGTGTGCTGAGGGTGGGAAGGTGGTGGCGGGGAGGGAAACTAAGGTCGTTGCACTCGGGGCGGAGTTGGTCGTTTTTTTTTGCATAATCCCTACGCTCACTTTCCACCGGTTGGTTCATTTCCTGTTCTTGTTCAGGCTCCCTGTCAAGATTGGAGTCCTTGGACGGGTAGCGGCGAGAGGTAGGGAAGGGGCACGGTCGTTGGAAACTCGCTCGCTGCCATTGTTTTTACCGCCTCTCCGCCCTGCCCGGGTAAACGCTAGGTTACTGGGTAAATAGGGCAAATTCGTCCCTTTAAAAAAAAGGGACACGATCCTGTCATGTGTCACGTACACATTGAACGCACACGCACACAGCGCCACAGGAAAAAGCCCCCTGTTTTCTCGCTTTTGTTTCCGCGCCACATTTGCAGTGGAATGCACTTTTCCTGCGGTGAAGGCTTCCGTTAGGGTGCGGTGCAGGATTTTTTTTTCTGTCCGAAAAATGGATGCGAAATTGCGTTGCAGTTTGGGTTCCGGCAAGACTCGCCCCCGTGGGCATGTCAACTGTTTGAACCGAGCGCACGCGAGGTAATAGGGAAACGAGCGAAACATTCCTACATACTGACAATTCCGGGAGGGTTTAAAAATTAAAATCTGCAACGCTATGAAACCAATCTTCCTGCGTCAACTTTAAAAAAAAAAACGTTGGTGCTTCTTTCCATATGCTACGTGTGATAAAAATCTCCCACTGGAAACGTATATCTCGTTTTAAACATCGGTCGTGTATATATTTACAAGATACTAGCTTATTTAGATTGGCAGAAGATGGCAGACTGAGTGTGGGAAAAACGGGGGAGGGAAAGTAGGAAGACGGATACCACCGAACTATCCGTTGCCGCGGGTCGGCGGCACCGGATTCGCGCCCTGCTGGCGAGCGTAGAGCAGCAACGATTGGCTGTGGGTGAACCGGTCGTGTAGCATCTGGAAGCTGCCGATCGTGTTGGCCTTGGTGCCGAGGCACATCTTGTACTGGGCCTCCTCCAGGCTCTTATCACAATGTATGGGATGGAAGATGTGCACGAGCGACGGATCGGGCGCCCGGAAGATGTCGAGCTCCTCGCTCGGTGGTGGTGCCGGTGCCGCCCGGTTCGTCACGTTCAGGGGATCCCACCGGCCGTCGGCGATCGCCGCCAGGCGCTGATTGCCGCGCTGGTTCAGTGCGATCACGTTCTCGAGGAACTTGACATCCTCCAGCCCCCAGCCGGTGATGTCGGTGCTGAAGCCCTTCAGGTCCGGCCGTAGCAGGTCGGCTTTGTAGATGCCCACCAGCCCGTACCCAAACTGCCGAAAGTACCCGTTCTCGTTCGTGATCGTGTATGGCGCGGAGAAGTTCAGCGGAGGTGTCGGGCGCGTCTTCGTGCGCTCGGTCGTGGTGGTGCCGGGATGCCAGCCGGGTGCGAGTATCGTGTCCGGTGCGTGCGGATCGTACTCGCTGAACACGATCGGCAGGTAGATCTGCCGGTGCCGTATCACGTTGTGCCGGATGCGTTCCAGCGACTGCAAGCTAAACACCATGTCGACGTCGATGAAGAAGAGTATGTCCTGCGGGTCGCAGTGCGGGGAGTGGATAGCCCGATCGAGGGCAACGCCACGCGAGAAGTTCCCGTACAGCTGCAGGTAGTTGATGCGGGCGGCCGGATACCGTCCTTTGAGGTTGTCCAGCAGCGCGACGATCATCGGCGTTTCCACCGGCTCGAAGTACAGCGAGACGAGCAGATCCGTCGCACCGTCCTGCCGGAGCGCCACCTCCTCGTAGTTGCGCAGGAAGCGCATGAACGTTTCCGACCGGCCGGCCAGCGGTATCACCAACACGATGCGATCACGCCGACGCACGGCAGAAGGCGCCGAGGTACCGGTTAACCGCTCGAGCCCATTCAGGAGGGATTTCACACGATGCGAAATACGATCTGTCGAGCCCCGGAGGAGAGAGAAAAATGAATATACACGAAACAAACACACCTTCCCGAGCGGCCACTTACCGAGCCCGGTCACATTCGTCAGGTGGCGGGTCGTGTCGTCAGTGCTCGGTGACGGTGACCGCCGTGGGCTGTTCGTCACCGCTTGACTAGGCACCACACCGTCGACAATCTCCCGCACTTGGATGTCCGTGAACGAACGCTGTATGTACAGATGGCGCCGGACCGGCACCGTCATCTTCTTCCCGCGGTACTTCTTGTACACCAGCAGCAAATCCAGTATCAGATCCTGCCCGTACAGGCTGTTAACGCGCATGTACCCGTACAGCAGCTCCCGGAACTCGATCACACGCCCACGCTGCCGTGAATAGTTGTTGATGTGCTCCATGATCTGAAGGGTGAGGCGAAGAATCGAAGCTTTATCGAACGCACGCACTCGAAGCTCACGCGCGCCCCAAAACACTCACCTCCCGTATCACATCCGTCAGGCCCTCCTTGAGCGACGACTCGGTGCGCCGCTTCGGGTTCGGGTGCATGCTCGAGTAGAGGCTTTTCGCGATGAAGTCCCACTCGATCACCTCGTGCATGTTGCGCGGCCGGTGCCGGTTCAGATCTGGTGCGGCACCTGCCAAATGTGAAATAATCAATGCCGGCTAGCAGCGAGCGTCAACTGGCGCGCGTAAACAAACGCCCTTACCGAGCACGTTATGGTCACCGAGATAGCCGGCGCTCGTTTCGTCCTGCGGGAAGATCGGCACACCGGGCGCCAGGTTTTTGTTGATGCGCGGTATCTGCAGCAGGGACGTCATCTGGGCGATATCGCGATGGAGCAGCAGCGACTCCTGGCGCAGTTCCTGCGCCTGCAGCCCGAGCATGTACGCGTGCAGCCGATACATGAAGGCGGGTTTCTTCACCGGATGGAGCGTGATGGCGCTGTGCACTTCCTTGTTCTTGAGGTTCCCCGAAAACGCCCGGTTGCCGCTGGAGTTGTGGTGCAGGATCGACTGCATCTGTGTAGGTGATGGAACGCGTCATTACTGTCTTCGTCGGATCACTCCCATTCCTTCGAGCACACCACGAGCCTTACCTCGTAGTTCCAGGTGCACGGGATGCCGGCAAACTTCTGCACACACCGGCCCACCTCCACGTCCTCGTGCGTGCTGTAGAGATTCTTCAGGCAGGTCGGAATGTGTGGCGCGACGCGCCGCAACGTCTCCCGGCTCATGATCACGCCCGGACCGCCCATGCAGAAGTTCTCGTCAAACTCCAGCGACAGCAGCCCGAAGTCTTCGCTGTTGCCCCGACCCGCCTGCCCGATGAACTGCGGCTTCGAGCTGTCGATCGACCGCAGGAACTTCTCCAACCGATCCGTCCGGATGTACACGTCGTCGTCCGCCCGCGCGAACCACTCGAAATGGTCGATGTAGTGCTCGTACATGTAGTGCAGCATCATGAAGCTCTTCTTCTGCGGCGGGTACCGATCATCTACGCCCCGCAGCGCGACCAGCGGCAGGTCCGGTGCGACCGAGTCCTGCGAACTGAAGAACGCCACCTTGCCCGGGACCCGCTTGCCCCACGTCTCGTACACGGCTCGCGCTCGGCCCTGCAAGAACTCCTTCGCCGTCATCACGCCCACGAACACGAGCGTATTCTGCGAATTGTGCGGCATCTCTGACGGCTGCAGCCCGATAATATCCAGCGCGGCTGAAACGACGTGCACGACTTCGTTAGCTTAGGGTATCAAAAAAAAAAAACAAACCTTAATACACCACGCAAGACGTCTAAATCTCAGCGCTGGTTCAATTTTTCCATCAGTCTCAATTGATGCGAGCCCCAAAGGAACGCTGCTCGAGCGCGGCAGCTACTTGAAGAGACGGCCCGAGGGCAATTTTCCTATCAAAACTAGCGCACCACACCACATCCACACCACCACTTACACACGCACTAGGCGTCGGCAGCGGGTGATGCCGTGCATAATGCGGATGCATTAGCGTACCAAATTGCTTCTCGCTCGCTCGGTTCGGTACAATTCGTTCCTTTCGACACTCAAGATGGAATCAAATTCTTGAACGCGGGCTGGTCGTGTACAATACCCTGCGATTGCCGCTCACATATCGCTCTAAGTCACTTTTTTGGGACACTCAATCACCGAACTGTGCCTGTGATGTTTCATAAATCATTAATAACGTCTGCACAGCATCTCCCTTAGAGAACATTCCTTTTTGTAGTCCTACGCAATCTGTAGCAATATTGGCATTGTTTTCATTTTTATTTTAACAGTAATTACGGCTACCTGTAGTCGTACTGCCGGTGCCTACTCGCACTGTCAGACATTTTTAATTTCAAGGCATTTCCTTCCTGTAAATTGGAATATAAGCATTATACACAAAAAGAAACGTTCCGGTTTGTGTCGTTGAAAGTGTTTCCTATTCTTGCAGCTACATTGTTTTTAGTGATGTTGCATCTACCTGTATGAAATATTCAAAACTCCTCAAACTCATTAAATCTTCGAAGGGAAATCTCCTTCACTTCTGCTTGTAGATCGCGTCAATGGCATCCGAATCGCTTAAATGGCGAAATACACACAACTGAATCAAAGATTATTGATTCCCAGCTTCGACTTCCTGCTCGTCCGGAAGAAAAACTACCATTTGCCCAGACTGTTTTAATTTAAACAGTATTTACCACTACCTGAAGCCGTATTGCCAGTGTGCACTTGCACACTTCATTCCTACAAATTGAAATATAGGAATTATACACTAATACAAACGTTCCGTTTTGTGTCGTTGAAATTGTTGAAATTTTCTACCTCTATGAAATATTCAAAACTCCTCAAACTCATTAAATCTTCGAAGGGAAATCTCCTTCACTTACACTGACTGTCTACTTGCACTGACAGACATTTTTATAATAAATGGCATTTCATTCCTATAAATTAAAATAGAA
>JXXB01006251.1:0-11047 GCA_000956275.1 Anopheles koliensis
ATTTTCTCGGTTGTTACGACCTATCATGCCACTTTACTGTTCATGATTCATCTCGGTCGTTTGATGATAACGTTGTTATGATGTTTTTTTGCCTCCCCATGCCCTCACAATCAAACTGACCGCAATTTGGGTATTTCTTTTTCAAATAAACATAACATTCCTTTTCGTAGGGTTGCTTTGCATAAGGAACCGTCCGCTCGGGATCATTTTCGCAGCGTTGGCACCGAAATTAAGCAGCTCCGGTTGAAGTACGGCGACACGACTGGCCCGGTTCCGGAACCACTGTCCAACTATCTCGATGTAAGGGTTTGTTGTTTGCAGAGACAGCAGCGCATTATGCACTCACCCTTCGTTTCCCTCATCGTTTTTCATTCTCTAGGCTCAATACTTTGGGGCCATCACGATCGGTACGCCACCGCAGAGCTTCAAGGTGGTGTTCGATACCGGTTCCTCCAACCTGTGGGTACCGTCGAAGCAGTGCTCGTTCACCAATATCGCCTGCCTGATGCACAACAAGTACGATGGCAAGAAATCGTCCACCTTCGAGAAGAATGGTACGGCCTTCCACATCCAGTACGGTACGGGCAGCCTGTCCGGCTATCTCTCCACCGACACCGTAAGCGTCGGTGGCGTCGCCGTCGAGAAGCAGACGTTCGCGGAAGCCATCCAGGAGCCGGGGCTCGTGTTTGTGGCGGCCAAGTTCGATGGTATTCTGGGTCTGGCGTACAAATCGATCTCGGTCGATGGGGTGGTTCCGGTGTTCTACAACATGTTCAACCAGGGCAAGATCGATGCACCGGTTTTCTCGTTCTACCTGAACCGCGATCCGAGCGCGTCCGAAGGTGGTGAGATCATTTTCGGTGGATCCGACTCCAAGCACTACACGGGCGATTTTACCTACCTGAGCGTGGACCGTAAGGCGTACTGGCAGTTCAAGATGGATGGCGTCAGCGTCGGTGGCAGCCAGTATTGCAACAATGGGTGCGAAGCTATTGCCGACACTGGTACCAGCCTGATTGCGGGCCCGGTAGCGGAGGTGACGGCCATCAACAAGGCCATCGGTGGCACCCCGATCATGAACGGTGAATACATGGTCGACTGTTCGTTGATTCCCAACCTGCCGAAGATCACGTTCACGCTCGGTGGCAAAGCGTTCACGCTCGAGGGCGCTGATTACATTCTGCGCGTTGCGCAGATGGGCAAAACTATCTGCCTGTCCGGTTTTATGGGTATCGACATTCCACCACCGAACGGGCCGCTGTGGATTCTGGGTGATGTGTTTATTGGCAAGTACTACACTGAGTTCGATATGGGTAACGATCGCGTTGGTTTTGCTACGGTCATCTAGATCTAGCAAGGCGCTTCGTGCTAATGGAAACCAAAGGGAAAGATGGAAATAATCGCCAGCGGGTTCGGTTTGATTTTTACATTTTCTGGGGAATTTGACCTTTCCGGAGTCATCGTAACACGTTTCAAGAAGTTTGTGAATCAATAAAAGAAAGTGCAAACCGAAACAACTCTATTTCTTGTTGCATTCGTATGGTGGTTATTTGAAAGAAATTTGAAAATGCGTGAAATGTTTCAAACGGCTCGAAACGTTTCACTCCCGCTTCGACCTGTCATCTGGTTTGTTTATATTCGGATTGAAATATTGTTTTCAATCAACCGATAAAGACGCAGAGTTTCACAATCTTGAACATAGTTCACATATAAAGTACTCAAATGCTGTCTGTAACGACAGAATACCAAGAATCTGCAGCGATGCATACATGCAAAGCCGAACCATATTCTTTGCAGCCAAGTAATCCTACAATGGTAAGTGCGTAGCGGAACATTTTATTCAGCGGAAGGAAATTAAAATGTACTTTCCACTCGTAATTAGAAACTGAAAGCAGCAAAAGCATATGCAAAAGACCGAGACAAAGAATCGAAAAGAATATTTCCCTACGGAAACTACAACCGATATTATGGCTACCGCAACCAAAACGCAACGCCTGCTCAAGATCCACGGCTGCAGGCGTTCGTGCAAAGGCGGGAACGGTTTGAGGGGAAGCGTATTCTGGATGTAGGCTGCAACAATGGATCGCTGACGATTCAGTTAGCGCTAGCCTGCCGTCCTCAGTCGGTGATCGGTATCGATATCGATGGCGACCTAATTAAGGACGCACAGAAACACTGGAAAATGGCTCTGCTCGGTGGTTGCCGGAAGGATGAGCCAACCAGTGTTGATATGGTGACATTCAAGCGCGCCAACTACATTTACGACGATGCAGCCCTGCTGGACATGGAGAAACCACAGTTCGACGTTATCCTGTGCCTTTCGGTAACCAAGTGGATGCATCTCAACTTCGGTGACGATGGGCTGCGGCTAGCGTTTAAGCGCATGTACCGGCAGCTACACCCGGACGGGTTGCTCATACTCGAAGCACAACCGTGGAGCAGCTACAAACGGCGTAAGAAGCTAACGGAAACGATAGCCAAGCACTTTCAGACCATCAAATTCCTTCCGGCAATGTTTGAGCAGTTCCTGCTGAGCGAAGCGGTTGGCTTCCGCGAGTGCACAGATCTACCGATTCCGGCGCGTTCGACTGCAGGCTTCCAAAGACCGATACAAATGTACCGAAAGTAGGCACGAGTAGGTTAAATTTTTTTTGAAGTGATATCTAATACTTGAATCGCGAATTAATTCTCATTTTTTTGTGAAATAATACAACCATAAATGAAACAAAAAATATGAAATGTTTTATTATGTTACGTTTTCTGCGATCATATCATGGTGCACAATCTCCGATCATGATCACTTGGCAGCTGTGCGTAGGAAAGCGCCCCAAGCTTCACGGTTAGTTGGATCAGCGTGCAGCGCTTTCTGGGCTAGAACGCGGCAACGCTGTTTATCCAGCGGACGTATAGCTTCACTGGCAACGGCCAACCAGTGTGCGGCGTCCGCTGCACGCGTCCGTCGCTTTCGGTCAGCTATATCCAACGTCACGGCACCCTGCGCTACGCTGCACGCCAGGCGAAGATTGTTTGCCGGTGTGCGGAAGCGTTTCAACAGTGCCATAGCAACCAGCTGCCACAGCTTGGGACGATGCGGGAAACGATGTACTTGTGAAAGCAAATAGGTATAGCATAGCTTCCTTTGATTCTGCCAATGGGAGAAAAAGCGTGCATAAAATCCGCCCTTTCGAACACTGCTACCTGCCGCTAACTTACGCTTTGCCAGTAAAACTCCGAAACCAGATACACGACGTGATGACCGAGGACGGGATCGTCTTCGTGCTTTCGCAGCTCTTTTATCGCGAGTTCCGTAAGCTCCGTATCGTGATGGAGTAAGGCCAGCGCGCACGCGGAAAACAGCGCCTCGATAGGTGGTTGGGGCAGTGTAATGCTGAAGGTAGCGAGAGAAAATAAGCTCCAAATATAGTTACAATTCCGGGCAAAAAAAAAAATAAAAAAAAATAACCAAAAGCTCGGTAAGGTTTACCATTGAAAGAGAAACGTCTTGGCGGTGTCCTGTCCGTGGAAGGCGTACACCATCGCGGACATCGCGATCAGCACGTACGCCTTCTCAGTGTCCGTCTCGGCCAGATAGTTGAGACACTGCTCGTACTCGGCGTACGATTGCTCGTACTGTTGTGCACGGAAGTACGCCTGGGCTCTGCCGATCAAACCCCGGTAGGACGGTTCCGCTCGCATGCTTTCGTAACACCGCACCGCTTCTTCGTACCGTTGTTGCTTCATCAAACTGTAGCCCAGGTCGCACAGGAATTGATCTTTAATCTGCGCCGTGCCGGCTACGTTTACCGCTCGACGGTACGCATCCGCAGCCGAACGCCACAGCCCCAGACGGCTGCTAAGGTTGCCCAGGAAGCTTAACGCCACCGCCGACGCCCGATCGGCTAGATCCGCGCAGTGCCAGGTGATGGAATCGTGCGCTATCGGCAACGCACCCATCGCATCGATCGCGAACCGGTACCGCTCGTTTTCCTGATAGTTTTCTTCGTTCACCACCGAGCATACCCAGTGGGCGTAGCCGATCGACGACTCACGGTGGTAGCCCAGCTGCGTGCAGTGCCGGAATAAGTCGATTGCCTCGTCCATCTGCCCGCAGCACTCGGCGATCAGTGCCTGCCCAATCCAAGCGTTCATAAACGTCGTATCGCACTGTTGCGCCCGACCGAAGGCTTTATTCGCGAGACCGAGGGGTCCATGCTTTAGATACAACACGCCCAGGTTGTTCCAGGCAGCGGCAGCAGTCTTGCGGTCGACCGTAACCGCTTCTACGAAACAGTGCTGAGCCAGGGCTAGGTTGTTCACTTCCTTCGTGGCACAGATAACCCCGAGCAGGTTCCAGTTCTGCCAGCGGGATGGATCCAATTTGATGCACTGCTTGGCCATATCTTGCGCCGTGTTAAGTAACTTCAACCGTTCTTTCTCACCATCACGCGCGTCTGCCGCATTAGCAGAAACAGCATCCATAGCACGGCGGAAGTGATTCGCCGCCAGTTCGTACCAGTAACCACTGTTTTCCGGGTTCTGTTTCAAGATTCGCCCGTAACAGCGAGCGGCCAGTTCGGACAGCTGATTGCGTTTAAGCACCACGCACTGCCGTTGCTCGCGTCCCGCCAAGCTTCCTTCGATTTCCAGATGGGAGCAGGTCGCGGGAAAGGATGCCACCGTGTCCAGAACCTTGGCCAGCTGTTGCCACAAGCAGATAAAGTGCGGTTTCATTTTTATAGCGCGCGTTAGATGTTCCACGGCAAGCTGTGCGTGGTCGCGACTTCGTCCCAGCAACCGTTGACTGAGTCGATAGAAGCAAAGCCCCATATGCGAATCAGCGATTCCTTTGATGGCGGGAAAATAATTCTCGTGCTGAGCTAGCAGCTGCTCGAACAATTCCAGCCCTTCCCTGTGAAGTTTAACCGTCTGAAACGAAGTGACAAAATAGTGGCAAAATAGAAGCATAAATGCATCTCTTCCCACCGACCTTTGCTTCGTCTCATTTACTCACATTTTTTATGTTCGCTAGCTGCAGCAGCGGATACGGATTACCGGGGTTCCGTTCTGTTATCTTCTCGAACAGCTTCATCGCCGACGAGTACGAGCCACGGCCGAGATATGCATCGGCCAGGCCCTCCCACGCGGTCGGATTGTCCACGTCGTACCGCAGCATCGTACGGAACGCACCGATCGCCTCATTATACTCCTGCCGACCGAGATGATGCAGACCGAGCAGCAGCTGCGCCCAAGCCGCTCCAGAGCAGAGGGAAAATGTGGTTGACAGCAGGGTCGCGTTCGCATCCCATTCTCCGTACTTGCGGTACAGGCCACTCAAAAGGATGACCGCATTGCGCGACGCCGGACTCAGGTGGACACTTTTTTCCAGACATTTGCGTGCACGCAGCGAATCGCCCTGCTCCTGGTACAGTTTGCCGAGCCGATAGAAGCAGGCGGCATTGTTCGGATCCAGCTTCGTTGCCTTGAGGGCAGCGAGGAAACTTTCCTCACGTTTGCCTTCCACACTGCCGAGTAGGTTGGAAAGCTCCAGCAAACAGCTGCTGCTTGCTTCGTGGCGGGAAAGCAGCTCGATCGCATGGTCCACGTTGCCGGCCTGTTTTGCGCGCAACGCTCGCAGATAGTCCAGCCTTTCTGAACCGATCTCTTCGACCTTCTGCTCGAGTGTCGCTATGCTCTGCTCCGCCGCATTTAGATCGCCTAGCAATAGGTTTGTTTTGCACCAGTAAAACAGGAGCTCCACCGATTGGTCGCTCTTGTACAGTGCCGAAAAGCATTCGTTCGCTTCGCGCAGCTTTTCTTCATCTTCGTTTTCCATGAGCGTGATGGCGTAGTTTAGGTGCGTAACCTTCAGGCTGCGGTACAGGTTTTCCGCCAAACCGTACGCTTTCTGGCGAAAATATATGTCAGCCAAGAGTGTCAAACATGGCGTCCACATGGGGTGCACCTCGTTGGTACGCCGTAGGATACGCTCCGCTTCCACCAGCTGGCCAGCGGTGTAAAGAAACTTTCCCTTCGCTAGCAGTGCCGTGGACGAGTTTGGTCCGATGGTGACCGCCCGATCGAGATAATCTTCCAGCTTGTGCGGGAGCAGTGACGTCAGCTGCTCTGCTGGCACGATCCGTTCACTGTACAACTTGCATATCCATTCCAGTGGGTAGATATCGTTCGGAAAGCGATCGTGCATTGCAGCGGCAATGGATATCAATCGATCGAAGCGTTTCTCACGGTGAAGCAGCTTGAGATAGCGAAGAAATTTATCACGCTGGTACACGTCCGCGTCATTACGAATTTCCCGTTCTAAAACCATGCTGACCTGAAAAAGTCAAACAAACCGGAGTAAATCATATGAAATTCATCCATTAAACAAAATCCCTCTCATACCAAAGCAGGCTCTGCGATTTCCAAATCCACATTCTGCGACACTATTTTGCCCAAATATTCGAACGCAGATCGTTGTCTATCCTCTTCCTCGCTTCCCGTTTCCTTTTCCAACAGCCGTAACGCTTTCTCCACCGCGCTCCGTGCAGCGGCACCATAAATCTTCGCATGTAGATCCGCATATTTGTCCGGCGTAAGCGCAAGCAGCTTCTCACAAACGTCCGGCAGTTCGGTATCGTCCGCACAGCCGAGCAAACCCTGCAGAGCAACCGTCGGATCGGTGGTACAGCCGATAGCTCGCTTCAAATATGTAGCCGCTTCTTTCTTGTCACTTTCCTGATAGGAGGCACCTAGTAGCAACAGTGCCATGTAGTTATCATTCTGCTCCTTTAGTACTTTCTGCAAAAGTTAGCGCACTCTAGAATTGTGGAATTTTGCCGGTACCGATGGGTGGAACCAAAAAATGATCAACTTACATTGCACAACTTGATTGCATCCGAAAACTTCTTGTTTTTAACTGCTTCACGTGCCTCCTTTAGGGCAGCTTTTGCTTCTTTCGAAGACATTTGTAAACGGTAAAGTGTATGTTCACAATCAAAACTTGATTAACACGTAAATTGATGATGACGAATAGAAGAACATAAATTGTAAACAAACCGGGAAATGCATCCGTACATTAATAGCTGTCAAACGGGTTGAAATCGAAAAGTGTGTTTTTTTAAATAATAGCGTGTTGATTTTTTTAAATATATGATGTATTAAACAAACAAACTCAGAACATATACATGTATTATTTATAAAATTTAAAAATAAGCTGCTGAATTTGAGGAAAATATTCAACGCAACCGGCGCTGTAGCAATGGCGGATTTGACAGTTGTCAGTTTTGTTTTGGTAGCGAATTTGCTGCTTGGGTATGCCGAAACCCCGGGAAACGCACAAGCGCACAAACAAAACAAATGCCATTTTTTGTGTGGCCCCGTGCGCGGGTGTGGTAAACACAGTGCAAATTTTACTTCCCCCAGTTTCGTTTCCTCCCCCCTATCGCATAATCTCATCTAACTTCTGTGTTCAGGTGTGTTCGATCCGTGTATTTGCACGCGCTTTTAGTTAGGAGGCCCGGTGGGACTTCCATTTTGTGTGACTGTTGTTCCTCATGATTTGGCTTCCATTTTTTTGCGGCTGTTAAGTGCAGTGCACGCAATTGTCTCATCTCTCATACACATGCGGAGAAGCTTGCAGCTTCCGATTGCAGTTGTGCATTGTGAAACGTGGGTGCGTTGAACCGCTTCATTAGGCATGCAAGTGTGGCACGGGCACCGATTACCATAAATCTGTTTCTGGTGAAAAGAAACGACGCCTACCGGATGCTGGGCGTCTCGTCTGCATGCTTTGCAGTCTCCTCAACGAGCAAAAACGGAAGACAAACTGCACGTCTAACAATTGCAAGCCGTCTTGGGGTGCAGCAACCCAAGTGAACCAAAGCCGTAATGCGTTCTACGGCTGTTTTACTCCAGACGACGTGAAAAGGAAAAGGAATATTACGCTATCGGTAAGTGGACGGAAAAAGGCGGTTTGAGCGCAAGAAGTGAGGTTCTGTGATTTTGGCGGGATTTTTACGGCACCAGGAAATCTAGTACTTCAAAATCTAGTAGCCTTTAAAAAAATACTATTCGTTTTCTAAATCAACAATCTTTTCCGTACTTATTTATAACCATCACCAATGTTGTTATCTACCGCCTCCTGTCTGGCTGGAATAACCCAAAAGCACGCGCTTGATTGAGTTGACGAGTCATGCTGACTATTTATATCGCCTCAGCCATCGAAAAGCGTAAAATCCCCCCCGAAGTTCGGCAAGCCACCTCAACGACGAACAACAGCATGCAAATATAACACAAACAACGCTCCGGATCGGATGTACAAATTCCAAAAGGTTCTAAATGACGCAAGCAGGCGGCACACATCTGTGGTGGGCCAACCGACTGCGACATCACGTCAATGTGTGTGCTTTTTTTGTTGCCATACGCGTGCACACCTTCCGCTGCTAGTTGCATACGCGACAATATTCCGCCGTCAAGGCTGCGCGCAGTATTAAGCGCGCGTGCTCGCGCAACGGTTATGAACTATTTCCGAAGGTCCTTCGAACACGTTAGAATCATAGATTAGCGCACGCCCGGTGATCATAGATTAATGCACCCAGTCGATCTAAGCAAGGACAGGTAGGGAGTCCAGAGTATGAGTCAGAACAGGTTTTCGTTAAAATCAGTTACCTGTAGTGTTTTGGGATTCTGTGCATGTGATATTTATTTTCTGTTCAAAATTAGTATATTCTAACTGAAACACTTCGTCACTCGAGTGTGGAAAAAGTGTCAGTTCTCCTTCCCAGCGAGTTCTTTGTGTGTGATGTTTTCCATCTTTCGTTTGGTTTAAGGAAATTTTTGCATCGCAGAGTAACCAATAGCAACGCACTTCGCTGCACGATGGAGGACAACACGATAAGTATGTTCATGGATGTCAAGCTGGATATTCGTGAAAGGAAGCTAGAGTTTTCCCATATGAAGGTAAGAAAAAGGTTTTTTCTTAAACCTACGTTTAATATTACTAGTCTGTATTTGTGTCGACTTTTCATCCCGACTAAAACACAGTCCTGGTCGCGGTACTTTGTGCGCGTGGAAGCCGTCAAATGTTTCCCGTGCTACATGCGCATCTCGTTCTTCGCCTCACCCACCGACACCACCACCGATCTCATCGTACGGATCAACATACCCGGGCTGACGGTGCAGATGGCGACATCCCGCACGAAGCAACACTCGTACGGGCTGTTCTGGAAGAACAATCGCAAACGGTGCTGCGCCTACTTCGCGCTAGAAACGCAACTCCTCTGCGAGCGCCATCTGCGGTGGATGAAGAAATCGATTCGCAATCTGGAGCTGTACCGGCAGGAGATGATGCAGCTGCGCCGGGCCAGCCGTACGCCGGTGTACGAAATCCGCCAGGAGATGCAACCGCTCGATCCGCTCGCATCGGCCTTGGCGGCGAAGTACGAGGCTGACTGCGATGATCTCGGTATCTACCAAAATCTGGACAATACGCAGAACATTAACCAAAATCTGGACAACACGCAGAACATTATGGGGCTTCAAGATATGCTCGGTCCGCTGCCGACCGTTCCACCGCCGGTAGCGTCTCAACAGGAACGAACCGATGTGAACTGGTCACGGCGCGTATCCGGCGTGTCGGGCATATACGAGGAAATACGCGACGATGGCTTACCCGGTGTAAACTCCAGAATGTCACGCGCTTCGATCGCGTCCGGAATCTACGAAGAAATGAAGCTGGTGGTAGTGAACGAGGAAGATGGCGAACGTTCGGGTGAGAAGATCGATTCGACGCCACCCCCACCCTTACCGCCCCGGACACGTTCCAACACCAACGAAGACTTTGACCTGCAGCGTTCCTTTACCGCGCCGGAAGTGGAGCTCATCAAGAAGAAACGACATCACTGGCTCCGGTTGGATTCCGTGTTTGGACGGAAGCGCACGACCAGCACGGAATCGCACGGGTCCGCATCGGGCAAAAAGACTCCCACCAGTGGGAAGGACGGCAAAATGGACCGAAAAGCCCACGAAGGTGAGACGGAAGGTGCCGTGATCCACCGGAAGAAGATGTGCGGTCGGTTGCGTTTGGCCGAAAACAAGCGTAACAGTTTCTCCAGCCCGGACCTGAGCCGATTGAAGGTTTGCGAGACACCCGAACTGGCCGACCTTTCCAGTGACAACCTTTCCGACGGGAATGGGTCATGCACGTCCGAGTTCTATCCGCAACCCGATGACATCGACTACATCGAGGAGGATTGTTGTTTCGCGTCGTCCGAGTTTATGAACGTGTCCGCCGCATCGCTCACAAGCAGCGCCGGGCTGCTGGAGGAGGAAAGCGAGGAAAAGGACCTGACGGTGGGCATGAAGCGGTTAAACATATCCGAGCGTATTTTCGGTGCTTTCAATCAATCGGCCAATTCGTCGACGGTGAATCTGGTGGGGAGTGTGGCCGCGTTGGAAGGAAAGGAAGAACGTGAACCGAACTGCTGTCCGCCACCGAATAGAGATCCCGATCTGGATGGGTACCTCGAGATGGGACCGATAGGGACGGGATTTAATCGTAAGAAGCTGTTGGAGGAAGAGGTGATTTATCGCAACAATACGATGGGACGGAAAGCGCTGTGCGTGCAGGAGAGCGAAGAATCCATCTACATGAGTATGGGCGGCACGGCCAAGCTACTGCCGGAACCGATTCGCTCCAGCTCGACCAGCTCGAATAGCAGCAGCAGTAGCGGGGTGAGCAGTGCAAGTGAACAAAGCTGCACCACAACCGCCCAGGACGGTGGCACCGGTAGGAACCACCGCTGCTCGGTGGATGATAAGATTCCGTCCTACTATCCGAACGGCGATTGTCTGCGTACACCCCCACCGAGTGGCGGTAAAACGGGCAAGAGTGAAACGTTGACACCTCCGCCCGCTACACTGCCCCGAACCATACGTTCTGCCCAACGGGCTACCTCCGAAGCGACCGCACAAGCTCAGGATCGTGTGCAAGCCTCGTTCCGGACGCCGAAAGCAACCTGCCGACGGTTGCGCACGTCCAGCAAGGATGCTG
>JXXB01006256.1:0-24924 GCA_000956275.1 Anopheles koliensis
GCTTATCTAACCGAGCATCGCCAGCCCAGCTCCGGGTCGGGCCAGGTCGCAGCCTGCAGGACCCCGTCGGTGACCCTCAGAAAACGGGCGGGGCGATATCCATCAAGGGGGACACTTTCGCTTTTTTTTTCGCGCTCGATTTCACCGAACCCCGTCTTTGGTTGCTTCTTCGATTTTCGATCGAACACCGCGGGCGCCGCGAATCATCGCCGTGCTTTCCATAAGCATATGCTTATGCTTTCTTTCGGTTTCACCGACGGATCGGGCCAACAAATTCCAGGCCAACAGATCCTTCAGGCCACAGATGGCGGCCCCGTTGGCAGCGTGTACATCCCAGGCAATGAGGTAATCACAGCTGTCAGATCGTTGCCGGGACGCCCTGAGATGAAGTAGTAAACAAACACACAATATCAAACGGGGCAATTCACGACGTAACGATGGCAATGTGGCTGAAGGATGGATCCCATCGTTTGATTCGTACGCAGTCGCCTCTTCACCGATACCACCATTCAAAAACGGGAGAAGCTAGTCAGTTTCTAATGTGATATTTACGATATCCGATCGTTTGCAGCGGCACGGAACGGCGTGTGCGACAGAGACGGGCCGACAAATATTATGTGATATGATAATAGGCTTTTTTTTTTCTTTCTCATCCGCTCGTTCTCCTCCTTCCTCTCTCTCATACGGCTTACTATCTCCATCGCTTTTGTCGTGGACTTACAGTTTGCTCTTCGAAAGCACACACCACTTCAGTTCGGCAAGAGAGACATTCGGAACGCACCGGTGTGGCACTCGCTTATCTCGGTGTGGATGCGGATGAAGAAGATTTCTGGTGAAATTTCTATTGTTGCCCGAAGCGGCGCAACCACTTCGGGAGTGAAAAGCCCGAACGATTCCTCTCCATTTCTCTTTCTTTCTCTCTCTCGTTCGCTCCCGTGCGCGCCAACGAGTCGCAACTGCGGTGTGGAGACACAGACAGCAAAGTGTATTCTTTGCACCGGGCTGCCCTGCCAAAATCGGCTCGAATAAAACAAACACCGAAACGAAGGCATTTCATTGCGCAATTACTTTCTTACGCACGGTCTTCTGTCACGCAGGGAGAAGAGAAGTGCTCTTTTAGCACCTTGCTGACCATGCTAATTGTGCACTAATCACTACTAATCGCGGCAGGATTGCGTGCACAACAACAAAAAGCACACCGCGTGCGATAATGCGTTCACATAATCAGCTATCAAAAGAAAGAGCGCACAGAAACAAGTTCCGCTGCCAAGATGGCTGCCATTAAGATGTCATCTTTTCGACGCAAGCTTTACTTGTTGCGGTGCTTGGAGTACACTCGTGCCATTGTGGGTACGAATTTGGGCAAATTTCGTCGGGTGTCCTTCAGGGCTTGTTTCTCCTGTAGTGCTCTCGAACGCCTGCGGACATTACACAATGGAAGCCCACCAAACGTTCGAACGGATCCGATGCGTTGGGCAATGGCGTCGGTTCGGAACATGCAATATCTGGATCTGGACCATCGGTTGGGCAATGCGACCATAAAGCACGCCTGATGGCTACCGGCAGGATGGGCAGTGAAAACGTGCCACCGAATGCACCACCGATCCGGTCCGCCGTGGTCGCCATGGTGGATGATGAGCGTTGCGTAAAAAGCTGCCGCCATCCAACTCCCGGTGTCCTGATGGCGCTATTTGATATTCAGCCGGCTGGGGAGTTGGAGGTGGCTGAAGCCGTCTTGATTAGACGGCCCGCTGCATCCGAAGACACCGAACGCTCGGAAAAGGTCAGGGCTCTGCAAACAAGCACACGCCACACTATCACGCTCACGCGCTGGTCGACATTTACCTTCGGCAATTAAGCGCGTACTTCACGGGTGACGTGAACTCCCGGTCACCGAGGTCACCGCTGGGGCACTCGAAAACGAATCCTCGAAGTTTCAGGAGAGAAAAATGGAAAACACTCCCAGCTCATTGCTTTTGAGTGGAGTTTCGATTGCAATTCGGCTATTTCTTGCTCGCCTCATTTTCGTTTGCTATATTTAGATCTTATCGCCGTTCGCATGTGGCGAAGAATTCGTACACCCGCTCGCGGGCGAAATCTGGTAGTAAGGCGCTTTGTTTTCTTCTTTTTTTGCTCGCAGTCGTGAACTTCGAAATGGATATATTTGCATAATTTATGGCTGCGCCCGGCTACGCGGGCCACCTCGTCCTCACCTGGGCGAAGCGTTGAACTTTCGCGACACTACTCGCCGGTGGCCGCAGGTACTGTCTGCTGCTGTGGGCCGAATGTGTGACGACAGTGGGAACCGCGGGCGTGTGTGCAAAATTTATCAACTTTCGAAGATGATGACCACACGGTGTGTATATGTTTTTTTTTTTATTGTTGGTGAAATCGAAACTGCACGTCTCAAATCACGCTCGTATCGGTTTTAAAGGGAGAGGAGAGATTGGACGCAGCATCGCCGCGAAGTTGGGTGCTTTGTGTGCTGTGGTGCATATTCCATTGATCCGTAGCAGATTTGAGCATAGAGATCCTCGCCTTTGGAAGCATTAGGATCATGAGGGCAAAACATATAACGACGAACTATCCCTTTTTCCTTTTCCCAACGCCAAGTTCCTGGCACGATGGTAGCGCAGCGATGGTAGTCTCCGCGATCCGACACATGATCGGAACGTCCGCCGGCACGGTGCCACTTCTTCGTTTGTCCGTCAGTCCAATCAGCCGCCGGCGGTAGCGGAGCCAGCGCCGATCGCTTAGGAAACCCTGGAACAGCTCGTCCCGGTTCGGTACGGCCCAGTCCAGGTACATGCAGAGTCGCGGCCAGGTGTTGCCAATATTCTGGCGTTTCAGAAACAGCCAGCAGCGCGGTATTAGCAGACACTGGGTGCTGGTGCGGGCGACGATCGTGCGATGATGATGTCGCTCGCCCAGTCCGAAAACCGCTCCACACCCTAGCGTACCGACGTCCACAAACTGGTGCCTCACGCACTGCTCCGGTGGTGGTGTCTGGTTTGGAGATGGCGTTCGAGACGTTAAAAGACGAGATACGTTTTCGTAACGGACGTTGCGCTGCATTTACCTTCAAGAAGCAAACCGTCGCGTCCTGATCCGGCCGCATGCAAGGCACGTCCTGCGAAGTGTCATCCACGTCGCGCTTTGCGAACTGCGCGCGGAACGTCTCGTGCCAGCTTCGTACCTGATCCAGCTCGTCATCTTCTTGGGCGGCCGGTGCTGGTGTTTCCCGGGGCGTGCTCGAGAGCAGCTCGTTGCGCAGGAACTCCAGACATTGCAGGATCATGCACTGCCCGCTGAGGACGAGGTAGGCGAGCGGAAGCGGCTGATCGAGCGGAATCGTCTGGTGCGGTGCGTACTGGACGACCCGCGCCAGAACGGTACACTCACGAATCTGATCGAAGGTGCGGTGGAATTAGCGCCACAAAATGGCCGAAAGAAACCCCCGCCAAACCTACCTGTTCCTCCGTCCAGTGGCGAAAGTACTCGAATCTTTTCAGCGTCTCCCGCAGCTGCTCATAGCTGAGCCTTATCGTTGCGGCATCGCTCATTCTACGCTGAGCCGATTGTCGGGACGGGAACCAGAAGTCCGGATCACCAACGCACCTGCTGTACGACACGTTCGCAAACCAGCAGCGTTACACGGGAACTGAGCGCGTGTAAACTAACGTGCTTACTTCCGCCCGCTATCGCGACGCCCATGTCGAGAGTTTGTGCAAAGTTTGTACTTGCAGGCGGTTGGTGTGCAAAGGCGCCAGGATTGCAGGGTTCGTCGGCGGCAGCATTTCGACGGGTTCGAGAGGAAAACGCACGCCAGTTGTGCGGAGTCACTGAACGACTCAATCGCGTATGCTTCCAATCAATCAACGACGAAGGAAAGCCGATGCGAGAAACACTGCGACTCCGCCGGATTACCGCCCGGATCATCCTCCGCCCTCCTCCTCCCTCCTTCCGGAATGACTTGATGTTGGGGCGTTGCGGAGGTCCGCAGCGTTGAAATATGATACGTTGAAATGCTGCAGAAGTGCGAAATTGGGTCGATGATTGGGGTCTGACTTGCACATGTACCAAGTCCGCGCGTTCGCTCCAATCCGGACAGTGAGAGCCGTAAAATAATTGCAACAAGGTAACTAGTTACGGACTAAACTTTTTCCGATCCAGAGGAGTCCAGAGCTTCCTGTTCCCGGCTGCCGGGACGGTTCCACGCAGTTGGACGTTTATTTCAGCGAGAACCATCGATTTGTACTGCACTGTACAGCGTTACCGCGTATGTACACTACCTAACCTCAACACTAGCGCGCTGTGGTTGACTTTGAACTTACGACTCCCCACAGACACACACACACACACATCGGAGAGTTTCAGCTGTGTTTAAAATTTCAGCAGCACCGCAAAGACCGCCTTAAAGCCTGCCAACGAGCAAGTTTTCCCGAGCACCCAGGAACCCACATTCCGCCGTGGAGAATGCGATAAGGAGGAAGTTGGACAAGTTCGTTAACTTCTAATGGTATTAATAACCATAATGGCGAGGGCAGAGAACCTCCCGTCCGCAGTAGTCGGTCTTCCACTAGTCTCCCATCCCTCCCTCGTTTCCCTTCGTCCCTGAGTGTCGGTAACCAATTCGGTCGCAAATTGAATGGACGTACGACACGCGACCGCCGAAAGTTGTATCCGCCGAATTGCTGAAATTGTGCACGCTTGAGCGAAAGCGAGAGAGCGTGTGCGAAAGAGTTGAAAACCCATTTTCCTAAATCAATTCCCTGCCCCAACACCGCACCTTCCCTCACGGCGAATAGAAAAAATGGGTGTGGATGAGTAAGGTTTTTCGGGAAGTTTTGCTTTAGGCAGGATATTTCACGGCGTGCGTGTACCGATTTGGCCTTGGTTAACAGTGTGCGGATGAGGACACGGTGAATGGTTTGATCAGCGTTTGATGTTTTGATTTCTATGTTTTTATTTTATAGAAAAAAGGAGTGAATCTATTCGCTTGTAGGCAAACAATCTTTGTGCTTGTGAAGTATTTCGCAGGTGTGAACGTTTCTTAACGGTTGTTTTTTTCGAAAGGTTTCGATTTCTTCTCGATGCCACCAGCGCCACCTATACGTCAAAATTTTAAACTAATAAAAACGCAACTCCGGCGCAATTTACTTCGTGATGTAAGCTGGGAAGACATGCGCGTAGCGCGAAGGATTTTTTAAATGTACGCCGAAAAGTATGCAAACGGCACTACTGCACCGCGCAAAACATAGCTCTTCAAGTATGATTATTACTAATAATAGAATATGCCTACCAGAAAAAATAAATAAATATATTAAAACCACAAGAGAACAGTGGCTATCGTAACACCTGCTATGCTTCCAGTCCAACCGGCTTCCTAGCTATAATCTATCATACCCTTCAGCAGCTCGAACACATCCTTCCCGATCGGCACGATGTTGGACGGGGGCAGGAGAAACCCGTGCGTCCCAGTATCGGGCAGGTGTAGCGTGTAGCTGTACCGGATGCCCGCACCATGCCGCGCGTAACCAGCCGCTGTTCCGTAGCTTTCCGTGCCGCCGACCGGCTCGAGACTGTACAGGAACTCACCCGCCTCGGCCCGCATCGCCTCCAGCCCGCCGGACGCCATGTCGTGGATGTCGCTGTAGGTGCCGGGCAGGTGACCATCGCCGGTTTCCTCCACCTCGAAATCCGGATAGCTCAGCTGCTGACCGTACGCTTGCAGCGAGAGATACAGCCGGACGTTGCGACGCCGCGTGAGCAGAAAGTCACGCACGGCACGTACCTCCGGTTCGGAGAATGGTTCCGCACCGGCGTAAGTGTCACTGCAGGGCGTTCGACGGTCGGGCGAGGCCGCCTGCTGCCAGCGATACGCCCAGTTCCGGTTCAGATCCACACCGAGACAGTCGACCGGGCCGCGGGTGTGATTGCCCGTGTGCCACCAGTTGATCCTGGCAATGAAAGTGTATTGGGAGAGGTGTGTTGGAATGGCGATAACTCCGTAGGTACCGATGTCTTCACTTACGCGCTTTCGAGGAATGCCTGTCCTACGCCGGCCGCCGGCGGTGGTGCCACCTTTGCTCGACTCTTCGACCACATCCGATCGTGTCTGTGGCTGTATTCGTAGCCGTCCGGGTTCAGTACGGGCAGTACGTACCAATCGTACGCTTGGAACGTCTTCAGCACCTGCGTACCGTTGGTGATCTCCTCCATCTCCGAAGCTTTCGTCAGCCGGTTCAGCAGCCAAGTAGCGACGGCCGGTCCGATCCACTGGTGCCCATGAGCACCAACCTGGCCGGACGCTTCTTGGAGGGTTTGCGCGAATGTCCCACGGGACGTGTATGGTTCGCGAAGGATACCCGCACCACCGTCACCGGTCGACCCTCGTACGAGCGGCCGATGTGGAGCAACTGGACGCGATGTGGATGACGCCGCTGTAGGTAGTGCATGTACTTGACCATGTCAGCGTATCGGTGGTACCGGTACCAGGTGAGCGGATGACCGTGTACCAGGTGAGCGGATGGCCGTGCAGCAGCTCCAGCTCAGCCTGCTCACGGCGCGTTAGGCGCGGATTCTCGTACGATATAGCACGGCCCAGATCGCGTATGGTCGGCTCGTACCGGAGACCTTCGTCTTCGAGAAACTCACGCAAGGCGGTGCTCGGGGAACCCGGCGGTACGAGTACGTCCGTCGAGCGCATCAGGCCCGGGCTGGTCCACCACTGCAAACGAAGACCTTCCGGCGACTGACGATAGTCTTGCAGCCGCTGGAGATGCTCTTCGCTAGTTGCGCGAATGCGCCACAGCTGGTAGCCTGCGTAAGAGGCGGTTTGAGGATGAGCTGCTGCATCCGGTGGACCTGTCGGACGTTTGGTCGTTACGCTTTGAGCGACGTACTGTGCTAAGGCTGACAGGAGCTGCTCCGGCTGCGGGACGCCTGCTGTTGGAGCGAGCGTGGGAGGAAGTTTCGTTGTCGTTTTCGTCCCGAACATCTGCGCAAACCAACCGGACACCGGCGGTGTTGAGGTTGGGGAGCTGCTAGACATTGGAACCTCCGATGGAGACGGATCAGTTAAAGGTGCTTTCGTTGTGGACGTTTCCGTAACTTCCTCCTGTTCGACATCCCCACTCGACGACCAGGGATTGAAGAAATCCCAAGGCATCATCAACTCGAACCAGCTCGAATCGGTCGTCGTCGGTTGTGGCTCCAGCGTTGGCAGCACTAGCTCCTCCGGTGCATCCACCTCCTCGAGTTCGTTCGTGAGGTAAAACCAACTGGCAGGCGTTCGCTCGACCAACGGACGTACTTCCGTCGACTGACCGGAGGTACTGCGCGTCGGACGTCTGCTCCATTCTGTCGCGAGTACCCGCGGTGTCGTACTTCGCCCACCATAATCGACGGGTGTGCCACGTGCCGCTCCACCGAACCCAAGCGAACGAAAAATCCGCCCAAAAGAGTAAAACAATCGGTTGAAGAATCCTTCCGGTGCCGGTTCATCATCCTCGTCATCATCGTCATCTTCCTCGATCGATTCGTCCCGCTGGTCGTATTCGTCATCTCCTTCGTCGGAATCATCCTCATCGCTGGACTCCGCCGTATCCTCATAGCTAGACGCTGGGCGCTTCTTCTTGCGCCGCTTCTTCACGCGCTTGATACGAACGGGCAACTCCACATGCGCCGCTACCTCATCGTAGTCTTTATCGTTCGACAGTGCCGTCTGCCGGTTCGGGCGCACCGACTCGTTACTATCGCCAGTGTCCTCGTCATCATCGTCGTCCTCATCCTCGTCGTCATCCTCATCCTCACCCTCAAAGCCCCCGAACCCATCGAAGTAGTCCTCATCCGACTCTTCCTCGCTGCTCTCCTCACCGCTCGAGTCCGCCGTAGGTTTACTGAGCGAAACCGTCGGTGGCGTTGCCGCCGTATACTCACTCGTCACCTGTATGTTCGTCGTCATCTTGTTCTTGTTACCATCACTGCTCAACGTCGACGGCAACCCCGATATCGTCACCAGCTTGGGCGTGAAATGCTTCGTAACTTTCACCGTCGCATCGTTCGACGACACCGGCAGCCATGTTTCTTCCGTGCCGGCAACCGTCGATCGGGATACGTCGCCTGCGTTCTCTCCCGCAGAGCTGTCCACCACGTTGTTTGTGTAGGTGTTTCGCTTCACCTTTGACGCCTTTGGCGGCTTGAGCGTTGCGTTGGGCTTGGCGGATTGCTTGACGGCACGGATCTCTTCCGACTCGTCCACGTACTCCGTACTCGTGAGAGCGTTCTCCATGAACTTGTACACCGACTCGAGCACACCACTAATACGTTTTATCACCGGTGGATCCACATACACTACCGGTTTCTTCTGCTTCGTTGGGATCGGCGATGGTTTCGGACGCTTCGTAGTCACTCTCGGAGACGGAGAGCTAGTCGTCAGGTAGCGTGTTTTCGTTCGGCGCGTTGTACTGACCGTCGATTGAGTCGGAATAGTCGGAGCAGGCGTCCGCAAAGGCGTCAACGTGCAGCTGAAGGAGTAGTACCGGCTTAGAAGCGATAACGTTTCAGGCGTTAGCTCCGTTTTGTTGAAACCGGAAGAGTTCTCGGATGCACCGAGCAGCTGCACGGATTGACCTGCCACCGGTTTCTTCTTTCGTTTTCTGCTAGGTTTGATGGGCGAAGCTTTTGTGGTTGAAACCGGTGGCGTCAGGGTTGATTGAAGCTCTTCAGGTCGCGGGTAGTCTCCGATGTAGTCCATGCTCGTATTGTTGAGCGTGTTCTTGATCGGGGAGGTTTCATCCGCGTACGAAATGGTGGTCGGAGTCATCGCTGCCGGCCCACTGCCGATGCGAAAGATCGACGGCAGCTGGGTCTTATTTTTGCCCCAGAGCAGATCGATATAGTTGACGGGATCCTCACCCACCAGGTACTGATAGTATTGCTGCGGGCTGGTGAAATTAGCCTTCGTTAGTAGACCGTGCTTGCTCACGTGGGTGCCCGATCCTGGCGCAGGAGTCGTTTCGAACTTTTCGATCTTATGATTGTTCACGTAGATTCCACGCACGGCCCGTACTTCACGCACTGTGTAACCGACCGTCCCTAACCACACGATCACTAGCAGCCCGTGCCTTACCAACGCCATGCTGCTTCAAAACCCACAACGGCTAGGATGAAACTGGCTGTACTTCATCGAACGGACGCTGGATCACTACTGATCGCGCTGACACACGCGCCCGTCGACGTATTCTAGGATCCAAACGCATCCAAACGGATGCCCACTGAACCGGGACGCTCCAGTAGCCTAGAAGACACCCATCCCCGGGCACTTAACCTCGCACGCGACATGCTCCAGTTGCCGCCCGTCTTCCGAACCCATGCGATCGAGCCACATTGCCTGCGAGCTCGCTCAATAAGGGCGCCACAATTACAATGTCCCGTTTGTCAAACACCGCTGCACTGTTCTGCCAAAAAGCTCACCGGGTCGTTAGTTCGGCTAGGCAGTGAAAGCTCAATTAGTACGGCCGGCGGTCATCAGAAACAAACATAGAATGGAAAGTGTCCCTCAGCCGCGGGTGAAAGTAATGATTCGGTCCAATTGAACGGCATGCAAATGATATGCAAACAAACGAGCGTGCTGCTTGAGAGCAGTTCGCCTGAAGTTGCTCGTGTATGATTTGTCTTAATCGACTTTGGCTAGTGACATCTGTGTGTTTTTGCGTCTTGTCGGGTAGTTGAGGAATGGAACGGTCGAGGGGGGAAATTATTGTTCGCGAGGAAAGCTATTGTGTGGACCAGTGGAATCATTAATAATTATAGAAAAATGCATTGTAAATAGTATTATATCTGCTATTACCCCTGTAACTCGTTACTCTACATTGATTTTAAGCATCTTTTTGCGAAACAGCTATATTTAATACGAGTTGTTTAATAATACATTCACGCTAAAATGTATCCCAGTGCACGTGACGCAGGTTGGCAGCTGGTAGATCTTACCTGTCGAGCACGTGGTTACTCAACGGATGTTATTCTAATAAAATTCCAATCAAACGGCATGCGATAAACTGCCGGAGATTACGAGCGTTTCCGCGGCAGTGAGAGGAAATTGTGTACCAATACATATCGCTTGTGAGAACGAGAGACAGAGCGATATAAGATATCGTCAACACACACCCACACACCCACACATCTAGTTGCTAGTGGATCTCGCCATCTCACAGGTAAAATAAGACTCGGTACTGTCCATTTACAGAACCATCTGTTGGATGTCAGCAAGACTGTTTTCCCCTTCCCATCACCGATTACGAAAGCCACGTGCGGCAGAACGTGCCACAAAAGAAACCCCAAACACACACTCACACACAGGCAGACAAAATTCGCACACCGATTTCCAGGTCAACCGAGCGGCTGCAAAACAAGTCCGACCACAAGTCGTGCTGGGGTTTACCTATTTCCCCTTCTCCGGATGCGTGGTGACGATGATCTCCTGGGTGAAAGACAGATATGAGATAACTACTTGCACGTTCTCACACCGGCTTGTGTGCAAGCGGCTTGTACGAGCGAGTTTGTAAACTCATATCTGTCTTTGACTCAAATGATGCTAAAAATACTTCCGACGCTAAGAACAATTTATTTCGTTGCGTTCCGCGCTGCTTCGATCGGTCATCGAACAACGACAAGTGTTAGACACATGTGTTTGTTTACCAGCGAACAAAGCATGTCGTGGAAATTATTGCAGTTTTTATTAACCCATTGCTGCCCCGGTGTACTAAAGTTCCATTTGGTTTTTATCATCATTTTTTTAAATCATATCTGATGAAGTGACTACGCAACCCAATAAAATAAGATCGCTAAAATAAATAAATTAATTAAATAAGCTACTAACATCTAATTTGTTTATGAAATTTCATATGCTGAGCAGCAAAGGGTTTTTATTGTTGCCAGTAAAATAAGTCAAACACTTGCGCAACTAGCCGCAGGTGATCGAAGAACTTCAACGTCCATCCGGTTAAGGTCAAATACAGTGTTTGACCCTTTCAATTTTTTTTCAATTTTTCCCTTTTATTCCTAACGACTTAATCACGCGAGCGGCCGCTTACTGCGAGCGGGAGATCTGTCGTGTACTAAAAATAATACGACGCTGTCCGCCGCCAACTGCAATCGTCGCAAGACAAACTGCTTCACGCTAGTACACGTGTGGAGCGGTGACATTCAGCCCTCCGCCGTGGGCAAGTGTTAGTACCGTGAAGCGCTTGTCCTTGAAAGCGATGCCATTCATCGCGTTTCTGCGCGAATGGATGGGGTCACTCCAGCTGGTCCTGACGTCACCGATAGTAACCTGGCTGGGACTTTGGCTGGGAGCCTCCACCAATGCCCAAGCAGATGACACCTACCTTTATCCAAGCAAGCGTGTATACATGTGTGTGTGTGTGCAAGTGCGAGTAGCTTGAGTGTGAATGAAATCTAGTCGAGCACAGCTGCGCCGCCAGCAACCCAATCGTATTCACTGTCGTGCCGATCGCGGCTTGAAGTAGGTCGTGCTTTCGAGTAGTGCGAGGTGGCGCTGTGGTGAGTGTTCCAAAACAACGGCAACAACCAAAACAAAAAAAGTGAAAACAAGCATCACCGATACACACAACATCCCACCGGTAGCCGATTGCTGCAATCAACTAACGCAACCACAAAATTCGCCAAAGCTACATTTGTGCCATAGTTCTATCAACGGTGGAGATCCAGAGGGTAAGTCCGCCGTGGAGTTGTTGAGAACGAGCTCAAGGGTGAATTGTTGCGGCTGACGGCGCTTGCGAATGCCAGCGCGCTTATCGAAAGGTGTACGAGATTAATCTCGCAGATTTGAAGTGGGTTCTTCGGTTCGATATCGCGTTGGACGTAAAAACCTTCGGTTGGATCCTCCTCGCCGCTTGGATCTTCATACGAGCGCTCGGGAAGTACGCGAGTGTCCACTTCTGACCCATGCAACCTGGCAACACAAATCGGCAACCTTCAGCAAACCGAAGCGAACATTTGTGTTGTCTCGGGCACGCCACGCTGCGTTCAACTCTTCATCCTCCCCGGCCGAACTTCGTTCACGGACAACTCCCGGTCACTTTTGGCGGGGAGGAGCAGGAGGAGGGGGATGATTGCGCAGAGGTTGCTTTTATTTTTGGCGCCCGTCCAACCGATCCGGCGACCGTGTGTGCGTCTCTGTGTTTTGTTGTTTTCGGCGATAAACGCGGTGCAGAAAACCTTTCGCGCAAGCTCCCGTCTTCGATAACTTCGAGCGGGCGCAGAAAAAACAAAATCGGGCAAGAAGCCGGATCACACATCACAAAAACACTAGCTTGGAGGGAAGGGGTGTAGCAAGAGAGAAAAAAAACAGGACGGGTCGTGGGAGGCAGCGGGGGCTAGAAAAGCCGGGCAAACAAGAAAAAAAGTGACTACGATAATAAAAAGAGCAAACAGTCTCTATTGTCAGTTCGGAGAGATGGCTGAGGTGGCGAAAAAGAAAAAAAAATCCTTAGCCCCTCCGTTTCGAAAGCGTCGTGAACATGGTTAAAAAATAAATACAATCATGTATCTGGTCGCGCATGCGAAACGAGGTGTTGGAATGTTAATGTCGTGCCATCCACCTGCTCCCTCCGCTTCCGCCGTTGGGCAAAGATTGACACACTGTTCAGGGGAGGGCATTTTATCTGCAATAAATGCCCACCGGACCCTGATGACCCCGTGCACATACGTGCAGTAAAAGATTTTTAGAGCTTTTTTGTGCTTCTTTTTTATGAGCTCGTGTTTGTGTGCTTGACCGGCGGGATGATGCAAGCTTCCGGTGGGAGATTGTTTTTGCTTGCTGGAATGAGGAAATCAGCAATCATGGCAACCAGCGAAAGCACGTACATTTAAGGCGAAGCGTATGAATGCGATTTGATTGGCTGTTTAGCTTCGACTCAATGATGTCAGCTTTTAAAGCTCTCGGAGATTGTCGGTCGAAAAGCAGTCGGACTTCGGTTAAACTAGTAACCGTGCAAAGCCAGCCGCAATTGTTATTTGAATTTAATTGTTATAGGATGTTATGAAGCTTGGAAGAGCATGAAGCTTGGAAGTGAAGAAATAGGTTTGGAAGAACAAACAACTAGATGTTATCGTAAGAATAACATCCACAGTGTGACATCTCCTATAACTGGTGCATCAATGTGAATGTACACAACCCTAGGCAGTCAAGATATTACATGTTTGAATTAGAATTTTAGTAACATTCCACAGGGAAGATTATTTAATAATCGTTCGAAAGTGTTGTGACAAAATGTCTCTGCAAGAATAACATCCAAAGCAACGTTCTCCATTTCTCTGTCTCCCTTTGCGCGACCGTAAAGAATAAACCTTAGGCGAAGATGCCCGTGGCAATATCCGTGGAGGACTACCACGGTCCGCCCGGTGTGTACCGGGAGCGCGTCGTGGATCCTCCACCACCGGTGCCCGATCCGGAGGACGGAACCGTACCAGGGAAGGTGCCTCCGGAAGCGTCGCTCGAGCTGCAGCACGTGGGTGACATGCGGTACCACGTGCGGCATCATCATCACCGCGAGCGCCCCGGGCACGACTACGCGGAGGACGTGATTACGGCGCAGGGTGTTCAGCCACACCACAAGACAAGCTACGCGGAGACGATGATGCATCTGTTCAAGGGCAATATCGGCACTGGGTGCTACGCGATGGGTGACGCGTTCAAGAACGGGGGCCTGCTGCTCGCCACCATCCTGACGCTGTTCATCGGGATCGTGTGTGTCCATTGTCAGCACGTGCTGCTGAACTGTGCCGAGCTGATGCTGAAGCGCAAGCGTCAGGAGGAGGCATCGATGGCCAAGCAGCCTGACGCGAACGGCAACGGGACGAAGTTCGAGAGCGGCTCGGAGAAGGAGGCACCGATCGTGACGCCAACCGTGACGGAACCGCTCGACTTTGCCGATACGGTGGCGCTCTGCTTCGCGTACGGCCCACCGGCGGTGCGACCGTGGGCACCAGCGATGAAGAACGCGGTCAACATCTTCATCTGCGTGACGCAGCTCGGCTTCTGCTGCATCTACTTCGTGTTCATCAGCTCCAACTTCAAGCAGATCGCCGACCGGTACGGGCTGGTGCTGGACGTTCATCTCCACATGGCGCTGCTGGTCGTGCCGATCGTGCTGACGTCGATCATCACCAAGCTGAAGTTCCTGTCCTACTGCTCGCTCGCGGCGAACGTCTTCATGACGCTCGGCATCGGTATCACGTTCTACTACGCGCTCAAGGATCTGCCGCCGGTGAGCGAACGGTTTCTGGTCGGGCGGTTCGACCAGCTTCCACTGTTCTACGGCACCGCCATCTTTGCGTTCGAGGGCATCGCGCTGGTGCTTCCGCTCCAGAACGAGATGAAACACCCGACCGACTTCGGCAAACCGTTCGGTGTGCTCAACATCGGCAGCGCGTTCATACTGCTGCTGTTCACCTCGTTCGGCTTCGTCGGCTACTGGCGCTGGGGCGAAGATGTCCAGGGTAGCCTCACGCTCAATCTGCCCGACAACGAGCTGTGAGTTGGGACGGGCCGTGCCCGATTGTACGTGGACGTGCACTAACACCCTGCCGTTTACTTTCCTTCTCCTGGCAGGTTGGCGGAGAGTGTGAAGCTGATGATCGCCACGGGTGTGCTGCTGGGGTACGCGCTGCAGTTCTTCGTCGCCATCATGATCATGTGGCCAATGGTGGAGAGCCGGGTGGCCGTTGCCCGGAAGCATCCCGTCTACTGCGAGATGGTGTTCCGTATCCTGATGGTCTTGGTAACCTGTGAGTAGATCCATGTCGGAGTGTGGCGTGGAGTCTAACCGACCATTATCACCACATTTCTTTGCAGTTCTCGTCGCCGAGTGTGTCCCCAATCTCGGTGCGTTCATCTCACTGATCGGTGCGTTTTGTTCCTCCTCGCTTGCACTCATGTTCCCGCCGCTCATCGAGCTGATCGTCGCCAGGACGAACGATAGTCTGAGCTTCTGGATGGTGGCGAAGAACGTCGTCATACTGCTGCTAGCCTTCTTGGGCTTCGCTACCGGCACCTACGAGAGTTTGGCCGCGATTGCGCGCGACTTTTAATCGGGCAACGGGTTTTGGATAGTTTAAGGATAGGTCTCAGGAGCAGCTCATTTTTCTTCACCTCCATTTTCTTTAGCGCTCTCTTTCACGTCCTCGGTTTTTCCTACTCTATTACCTAGCAGTGCTCCTATTCCCTTGTTATTCCCAGTATCTCTCAGTCGTTGCATTGTTCGTCCGATGGGTCTGATGTGCCACAGAATGTTTTTTTTTAGAAAGACATTTCCTACTTACTTCTTACAGGGGTATGAGCCAAACGGTGTAGTGCGGTGTTATAGCTGCGATTTGTGAAAGGGCTCCTTCGTAAGGCTGTAAATTTTCTCGACACGCATTTTTGCACGGTGAGTCAACGTTACACGAGAGTTCTTCACGCGATACCTTTATTGCCCTAAGAGAATCTTGAAGTGTTGTCATCGGACTGTTCGTTCCGAGCATTTACTATTCCCGCAGAAAGGTTTGGCGTGGAAAACTGTCTTTTGTAATGCGGATGAACCGGGCACGAGTGCGCCTGGCTAAGACATGTATAATATTGTGTACAATATGTATATAAGTTAGTCAGAGAACTTAAATAAGTAGCCATTAAGAGAGATTTAAGCAATAATCACAGACATACGTTTCTGTTTAAGACAAAATCTGTACATACCATCTGGCTGTCGCACTGTCGGTGGCAGAGTACATACAAATAAAAAAAAGTCATCCAACAGCTGTGAAAAATACGCTTGGTGATCTATTTTGGCGAAAGTACGCAAGCGCTGTCTGGTGGCAAAAAAGCTGATAGAAGCTTGTGTGTATGTTTACACAACAAGATTTCTATTATACGCTTGGCATGGAGTGGTTTTCGTACGGTAAAATCCTCGATGGAATAGATAAAAAGCGCAATGTGTTATTTTTCCGACCAATAAACAAACAAGGCATTTAAAAAAATGAATATTTGTTCTGATTCTGAGTGCAAAAAAAATAAATAACGAAATAAAATAAGACAATACAATTTTCAGACCCAAATTATGACAAAATTAAAACCACAATAAAAATAAATATTTTGCCCACCGGTTGTACCATAGTGCAAACTCCGAACCGGTTCGAAAAAGTGACAGCTTCCGCTTTAGCGGTACAAGTGACAGCCGCACCCGTCAAATCTGCCAACTGTCAGCGGGGCAGGTGACAGCACGCCTGCCAAGCGTGGCAACCGTTTCCTGTTCTTTTACGAGCGAGTCGCCGTCGACGCACGTCGTGTTTTGCGGGTGTTCAGTGAGGTAAATAGTTAAATCGCTATGGCCGCACGTGTTCGATGTGTCCTTGGCTCTGGGTGCCGGCGGGGCCGCAAATGGTGCTGTGGTGCAGGCGGAGAGAGGCGAAATTTCATCCCAAATCCGGCCTGAGTTGGGTTTAATTCCAGCCCGAAGAAGGAGGGCCAGACGAGCCAACTCACCGTTGCCCCTCGCTCTCTCGAGGCAAGTGTGCACAACCGCGATCTCTGCAGGAAGCGGGAACGTTGATGCTGGAGGAATTTACAATGGATTCTATTGCGAATTGCGAATTAACCATTCCACCGCATGCCGGCGGAGAGAGAAAGCGAACGAAAACATCAATCAAACCGCATGTTTTAAAGCCTCTTTACGGTGCGTGTGCGTATATGTGTGAGTGGGGATTTGTGTACGTGTAAAGCGAGCGAGAACGAGCCGCCAGCAGCAGGAACAACAGATCAACACTGCCTGCTGCAGAGCCCCACGATCAACAGCTTCCTGTCCAAACGGACACCTGTAGCACCCAGCACCAAGCCGCGCACCGAACACATTCGACGTTTATCCGAACCCTCCAAGAGAAATCGGCTAATCCCTAACGTACCTTTCCTTCCGTTGACAGTGAGCTGCAAAGCGAATCCCAAACCGTACAATGGTCCGTATCAGCGTGCTGGCCGATGCGCTCAAGTGCATCAACAATGCGGAGAAGCGCGGCAAGCGCCAGGTTCTGCTCCGACCGAACTCGAAGGTCGTGATCAAGTTCCTGACCGTGATGATGAAGCACGGCTACATTGGCGAGTTCGAGATCGTCGACGATCACCGCAGCGGCAAGGTGGTGGTTAACCTAACCGGGCGCCTCAACAAGGCCGGCATCATCTCGCCCCGCTTCGACGTCGCCCTCAACGATATCGAGCGGTGGACCAACAATCTGCTGCCTTCCCGTCAGTTTGGGTATGTGTAATCTCCTCTCTCTCTATCTCTCATACACACACGCGCGGTGTGAAAAGCCTTCTTCGCGTTTCGGCGCTTTTATGCCGCCCGGTGTTAAGCCGGGTGGTGGTCAGTTTAGGAGGCGAAAGCGATTGCGCCAACAAGCGCGAATCCACCATTAATCCCGGGCAGACGAAACCCTGCGTCGGTTCGATTCAGCGGTACGGATACAATGTTAACCCTATGAGTCGAGAACCTGTCAGGAGGTCTCAGTTTGTGCTCCAAGTGACGAGGTGATCTTTTTTCGATTAATTTGATCGAGTTTTTGCGAAGATCACATACAAAATCACACGTAATGTACGTGCCCGAAACGAGGTGTGCCTTCTTCATGTGAATAATGTCACTGCACGCACTCAATCGTGCGGTGATGGTACATGTTTAGGAGGCTAGAACAAACGAATTAGTCCACCATTAATCACGAGGCAAACACCACGCTGTGTTGCTTTGTTTCAGCGGACTGGGCACAAAATGCGACTTGCGAGGATCGTGGTGTCATTTATAACGTTTTAAAAGTTTTATCAAGTTCCTTATATGATTGTAACTAATTGTCTTTTGCTTTGCTCTTCCCTCTCTCTCTCACACACACATGCAAACAGCTACGTCGTCCTTACTACCAGCGGAGGCATCATGGATCACGAGGAGGCCAGACGGAAGCATCTCGGAGGAAAGATCCTGGGATACTTCTTCTAGGACCGGAGAGCAACAACGTACCTGAGGAACCATCCAGCAATCAGAGTCGTTTCTTCTCCTCCCCAATCAATCCAACCTTCCTCCCATCTTCCGTGCTGTGCGGCGGGCAGCAGCAACATGCGCGCTTACAAAACACCGAAACACATACACACACATTGCGATAAGATACAAAATCAGCATCAAGTTCTAATGATGGTGGTGTGAGACGGACTCGTTACCCTCAAAGCAGGGAGTGTATAAACGCACGCACCCACACATTTTTACTTCCGTGTAGCTGCAACGCCGCTACACCGATTTGTCCAGTAGCTCCGATCGTGAAAATAATGTTAAGCAAAAACGTGTTGTTTTTTCCTTTTTGCGGAGGAATTGCAGCAATGGCGTGGAGTGGATAAGAAAATATAGCAAGCGCATGTGCCCCAACCATCAAACAGCTTCCAGCGTGTCTGCGTCCGTTCATGTTCAAGTGCTTTCGAAATATCACTGGCCTTTCAAAGTCTGCTGCGCGAAATCTCCGTCTCCTCCGGAAAAGGATGCACAATTTAAAATTGGTCTAAACTGTTTTAGCCGTGATACGATACGATAAAGTCACGTTAAGGAACGCATGAAGATATAAAACTACATGCAACACCGTGTTGTTGTGACCCCAACTTTCTTTCTCATCCTTTTCTCTCTCCCGTTCCCACACATTCCCACTTATTCTACACCCCAATCTTTTATCAACCAGGCATGTTTGATAATTCTTCAAATATTTTATTTCTTTTGCACTTCTCTCTCACCTGATCATCATCTCTGTCTTTCCCTTTTTCTCTCCTCCGGTCTTTGATCGTACCGGGGATGGTAAGTGTTTCCGTACAGGCGCGCTTTCGCGCTCACACCCACACACATATATGGTCTCTCTATTTGTTTCTCTTGTTGACTGATGCAGCAACAACATATGTGCAAACCCCTATTGTTTCGTTTTTCCCTCCCGCTTTCCTGCTCCTAATCATTTAGCGGGGTAGTGGTGTAACTTTCAAACACACACACACGCGCGCACGCACGCACATCTGCGTATGCATGCTTTCAAGTTCTATTGGTTTCTTATTTTTCCTCACTTTTTAACATATTTTTCCGACTTAAAGCAGTACCACCACCATCAGCACATCATCATTAGCTCACTTTTTTGTTAAACCTACCCACGAACACACACACACACACACGGAGCCGCACATACCCACATACACAATCAGCATTGCTTGCATTGAAATCGTTTTGTCATTTTCGCTTTCATTTTACGTATTGTGTTACACACTGGCGCAGACTCGAAAATATCAACCCCGTAAATGGTTGACCGGTAAGGGTCCTTATTGCCTGCCTTGGGTCCGGAACTCCTCCTCCACCCACGTGTATGTGCGTATGTGTGCGCTCGTATGTGTACCAGTCGAAAAGAACCTCGTTTTTATCGTCGCGCGTGTGTGGCCCCTCCATTTTGCAATTACTATAACTTACCCCATCCCTCTATTTTTGTTTCTCTTCTATGAATCACCGGGATTTGTATGTGTGTGTGTGTGTATTTGTTTTCTTTATTTGTTGTTCCGTTTATTTTGGTTTTAAGTATCCTTAGCCCACCGCGCTCTAAATAACGTGTGAGTGCGTTTCTTCTCTTTCTCTCTTTTGCACGCAGATTCGAGACGTGGCTTCAGCCTCCTGCCTTTCTATAACTCTATTTTCGTTTCTCGTAGGCTTTTCTTGTTGCTTCCTTTGCTGCGTTTTCAATTGTATTACTACTAACTTTTGAGACCACATATGTTTACCGCATTACGCCCCGTGCATCGGTGCTTTTTTTGTTTCTTTTCCCACTCCATCAATATCCCTGTCTCTAGAGCAATATATGTTTCAGTTTCCGGTCCCGAGCGTTATGTTAAATTGGCGGCCTTCCTCCCGGTTCGTCCGGTACCGGATCGGATCGAGTGAGGGTGAAAATGAAGAGCGCATCTTTTTTTACAATTTTACTGATTTTATTTTACAAAGCTGGCGTGTGCCATTACCGCGGCACCGCGTGCGGGAATTTAATTCCCCCCACTGGTTTCAAATTAAATTTCGCTTCCAAAATATTGTTACAAATGTCAAAAAATGAAATTTAAAAAATATGTAATGTTTGTAAATGGAATTTCAAAACCAAACCCAGTTTTTTGCAGCCATTCAAACCCGGCCCGGCATTGAATCGATTGAAGGCTTGGCGAGGAGGGAGATGTGAGAGGGGGTAGGTGGTGTACCCCCTTCACCGCCCACCGCTGGCTACCACCTCCATTTAGGCACATTATGAAAGTGTTCGAAATCCGTTCGCATTTGGGCCGATAATTTCATTTTCACCCCGCACCCGATCCGTGATGCGACGGGAGGAGGAAGATGAAGGGTGTCGCTTCCCCAATCCACACACACGCACACGCTACAAAGCGCTGAGCTGTGGAGGAATGCAACATTCCATTCCCCTTTCCTCACCCCCTTCGCCCACCACCACCGGCACATCTCGTTAGTCACAATATAGGTTTTGGTTTTTCTTTTGTTGTATTCCCTATTGGCCTCTCCTTCCATCCTGTGTGTGTGTGTGTGTATTTTAACACATTTGCTCGTTTCGACCGCAGTGTCCTTCAATAGATTATATTACCTATTTCTCTTTTTTCTCATTTTTTTACAACTGTCCCAAAATCTCATCCTCGTCGCCTTCGTTTTCTCGTCTCTCTAGTACTTTAAGTATGGTTTACTTAACATTTAGCCTCTACACTTCACCGGTTTGGTTTTGTGTATGCTTTCTTCCTCTTCTCCTGTGTTTCACGACTACTTTTTTAAAGACTACACTACTACGGTATGTTTTACGTTTTTTTTTCTCGACTTCCACTTCTGTTACTTCTTCTTCATAATATTCTTGGTTTTGTGTGTTCTACGTTTTACATCCTTTCGTTAGTGTTATCGATTGCACCTCTAGTTTCCTCCTTTCTCCCTTCGTCTTCTTTAATATATTCTTCTTCGTTTTCCGTTTTACACCAGCTCAATAGATGTATAATATGTTCAGTCCGGGTGTGTGTATGTGAGTGTTTTATATGGATGTCTGTGTATGTGCGTGTTTTTAGCCAAAGCTTGTTAGGCATGTTGTCTTTTTTCCATCTCTCACACTTCACACACAAATGCATATGCATTCAATCACGATTTTGGCTTCATTCGGCGTGTTATTGTTTTTTCGTTTTCTATTTTGTCTCCTCTTTTTCTACTTTTGATTAATTACACACATACACAATTTTTTTCCTTGTTTAATTTGCTGTGTTTGCTGTTGTTCATCATTGGCATTGTTGGATCGCATTTTTTGTGCGTTTCTTCATCGCTCCACTTTCACGCAGTCCAATTTCCCCACGAATCATCATGTTTCAGGACACCTCTATAGGAAGGGAGAAAAAGGGAAAAAATGCTCCTCAAAGAAAATAATATGAAAATAAACCACAGGATCGAACAAATTAAAGTAAAACAAACGGTTGTGATATTCAAAAATATGAAACGAAAGATATAAAATGAAGAAAACGATGAGGAAGAAATAAAAAAAATCATACGTGGCAACGATTCGAATATATTTTCTTTTACTTTATTTTTTATGTAAAATGTGTGGGTGTGTTTGTTTGCTCTCTGTTTGGTCTGGTTCTGTTTGTATGTGATCCTCAGTCAGATAAGTTTTACGAGGGATATTTTTTAATATTTCACTTTTCCTTATTTGATTGCGTGAGTGAGTGTGAAGGCTTTTTCTTCCGTTGCGTTCGAGTTTGCCACAAATCCTTCCTTCTTTTTCTTCTCCTACAAGCCCGGTTTTACGTATTTTAGTGAGTCGTCTTCCCGCAAAAAAATGGTTTAATCTCAGAGGCTCTAGATACTTTACGCCAGTGTATTTACGCGTGCCACACGCCTTTCCCCTACACTCTTCCTTCACCTATACATAACGGGGTTTGTCTGTGTTCGTGTGTGTATACGTTTGTTTTAATTAAAATTAAAAAAGAAAACTGACTATCGAATAAATAATATTTAATTATATTTAAAACGAAATAGAATTAATTTAAACTAAATGCTAGCTAAACTGCGAGAACGACGGAACGCTTTACACTCCCCTCCCCCCTCCTCCTCCCCCATCCCAAGTTCTTGCAGGTGTTTACATCTCTCTGTTACAGTTGTCACTATATTTATATAGCTACCCTTCGACCGAGACCGGTGGCGGTACTCTTCCAAGAGCTCTCTCTTTCTATCTCTTTTTCCTATCTGAGTTTGTATCTCACATCCGTATTTACTATCCTCTTCTGTATCGCTCTATCTTCCCGCTTTTTAGTATTGGTGTCTTCCTACTAAGTTCTAACCCCTGTCGTTAAAGCACTCCGCTCCCAAATCTCTAATGTTTACGGTTCGAAAATCCGGCTCGACCATTTGTTCCCCACAGGAAAGCGAAACTAAGATGAAATTGAAGAGATCCGTGCAGTCAGCCGTCCGTAAACCTTGTAGTAATAATAGTATTAGTTGTAGTAGTATTAGCAGCCTTGTTTCGTGAACAGACCCTAACCTCGTCGCCAAAAACACTGCTGGCACCGCTGCTATTGTTGAGAGCTGAGCTCTGAGTCTTCTCTACCGCAAAACTGTATGTGTGTGGATGTGTGCACACCCCGCGTTAGTGAGAAAATGGCGGCGAGAGAGGCCCAGCAAACGAATGTAGCGCATTCGGGGGCGGTTTACGCATATCACAGGTGTGCTCAACTCAGTCTCGCAACAAGGAGCCGGGGTTTGTGTGCGTGTGTGTGTTTTTCTTCTCTCGTTTGTGGTTGCAATAAATAAAGCTGACAAGTGATTCGCTTTTGAAGCGATCTCCACTGGAAACCGAACGGCGACGCGGTTTTTTTTAAATCTGTTTGCGTAATTAAACTATCCATACATCTCAATGCGGTGTATTCCGTGTGATTGCGTACTGAGTATCGTTTCATTGTTTTTTTTTCTCTTTAGTCATCACCTATTTTCCCTCGCATCCTTCATGAATTTGCTACTAATATTGATGTATTTTGGGCGTCGTTTTTTGTATTTATCTATATGCTTCGAGTGTGTGCTTGTTAATGTTTTCAATTTCGCTATGCTTGATTTTTCCTTTTTTTTTTGGCAAACTTTGGAATGTGCTTCATGTAATGATGAGTGTTCCGGTAGCCAGCGGTTCAACCAAATTTTGAAAATTTACTAAACCAATCGTAATGGTGTGTGAGTGTGTATCCCCTCTTCTGTTGAGAGCTTCGTAACAAGCCGAACCGAAGAAAAAACCAAAGGATAGAGTCCACGGGGAACAACAAGCAGGCCTGATTTATCGGGGTTTTTGGCCTAACGCGACCTATCCGTTGTGCGCTCGCGGTGTTAATGGATTGGCAGGAGTTAGCTCGCTCGATCGCATTCTCCATTTCTCTTTTTCTCTCTACTCTCCGTCCGACCCCAAGCACATTTTCCGGTATGCGAGTTTGGGAAAGCTTGCTCTTGTTGTTGCTTACACAGATTCTTTCTATCCGGAGTCAGTCTTACATGTGTTTTCTGCTTGCTTCATATATCCTCCCCTCCTATAGATAAGCCGCCAGCGTCTGTCATTCCTGTTCTGTTTCACAGCTTCGTGAAGTACATTTTGATTCCTGCTTACGGTGTGTTTCGATGGTGACGATGTCAAGTTTATACAGAAAACAACAACCAATAAAAACCGCTTCATATCGCGCATATAAAACTGCACTCAAAGCTAAATGGAAAAAATGACTGGAAACTGGACCGAAAAAAAACTTAGCAGTAGGAGTTTATTTACTGGAAATAATACGCGTGTCAGTGACCCTTTTCCAATAGCAAATTTGGAGACATGTCAAAATTATAGCACCTTATAGCTTACAGGTAATAATTGTTCAGCTAAAACTAAAGTCTATTTTAAATTGGAGAAGCTACGGTCAGTTAATTTCATCAAAACCGGTTTCATTTTCACTAAACGTTTCAGTAAATGTTTTCGAACGAAAGAAATGTTTTTTCGAACAAGAGAAATTTTCGTAAGAAGTGTTTTCGAATGTTTTTGTGCAACATTCGCTGTTGAAAGCAACCATTAGTCGCATCGGGCAGAGTTTTTTTTTACAGAATTATATGCGCTTATGACGGTAAATTAGTTGATTCCATGAATGAAAAATGAGCAACGCGAAGTGGAAAAAAATACTTATTGAGGAGAGCAAAACATACACACGCACACCGCAAACCACACACGCACGTGTGCGCATATACTTATTGCACTTATTGCATTTGCTCTCATCTTTCCCAACGCCGATGCTGAAACGCGCGCACCTGTGTGTGTGTGTGTGGGTGGGTGTGCGTGCGTGCGTGTTGATGTGGTAGTCGATGTGGGGGAAATTGGACGCTCGGCCGTAAAGCCTCTCTCTGTCTCTCTCTTCAAAGCGAGCAACGCACTTCAATCATCATCTACGATCACAATCAACGGTGCCGTCACGGCTGTTGTGCCAACGACCAACGAGCCGCCGCCCACCGACTATCATCGGGATTGGCAGGTGTCTTCCTTTTTGTGCATATCGATCGACGCCGAAGACGGCGCAGACGATGGTGGCAGGTTGGAGGAACAACGAGGGCGTGGGTGGCATGCCACCGGCGGAGGGTGGACCGCCACCGCCGCCGCCTCCGCCACCATTCGTTGGGGTGGATGAACCCTTCAGTGGGCCGCCGCCGGTGGGACCGCCTCCACCGCCGGGTGGCACGGGCGTACCGGAACCGGGTGGATGAGGTTGACCGCCACCGCCGGATGGCGCTGCACCGGGTGGTAGACGATGGTGGGGTGGTGGTGGTTGTTGCTGTTGCTGCTGCTGCTGCTGCT
>JXXB01006284.1:0-20957 GCA_000956275.1 Anopheles koliensis
CAAATGCAATAACATCTCAAGAGCTAAAACACGTACTACGGATTCACTCGGTAATAAACAAAACCGGAGTTTATTTCAATAGGCTGTCTAGAATATACTCTAATATGTTAAAAAAATTACTATATTCTTATACTATAAAAATTGTTGAAAATAAAACATTTTAATTAGTAATTAGTAATATTTTTTTATAGTATTAATGAATACACTTAGTTCACATTACATGATTTGTATAAATAATATTCAAAAATGCTTGATAAATTAAAAATGTATAATCATAACCACAACCTAACGTTTTAAAAACAACAGACATCGTATAAGGCTTCGAAAGAATTTCGTTACCGGACAATAGTGCGTAGTTTTATAATTTATTTTTGATGAAATATTTAAAACATTACTCAATATGCTACTAATGAATCTTTCCAGCCTATTTTTTGCAAATATAATGATAAGTTTTGTTGTTTATAGTTACTAATCAAAAAAATCAATGTAAAAATCAATTTACTAATAAAAAATGCAGATTGGCTTCTGAATACATGACAAAAATGTATTTTGATTTTCACCATATTATCATTTACTACCAAATCAATATTTTTTAACGTTTTATTTCAAAATGTGAGATTTTGCAATGTTTCACTAAGTTCACGAAAAAGGTTCATCTATACTAATTGATTATATAAAAAGTTCAATGCAGATTTAGAATATTTATTTCATTAAAATTTATCATCACATAGTTTCAATTTCATAACCAAATTTTAATTGTTTTGTGAACAATTATCATTTAATTTCTCTTGCTGATAAGGCAAGCAGTATAATTAAAATGAAAAGGCGTCAAAAATATTCCACATTGGGTGTTGATGGTACACTCTTTCTCTCTTTCTTGCTATCGCACCTGCGATGCGTCCTGTGAGAATTACGTATAGCGCCTACTCGCTCTGATAATTCGCCCGATTGGTTTTCGCCCGTTAATTTCGCCCTTAAGTCAAAGCTGTCAAAGCTGTGTTTTTTTTCCTCGTCAGTTTTTTTTCTGAATTACGTCCGGAGTGCACGCACCGTTGATGTTGTGGAAACACTTCGTGATAAATTTACAATTTACTGTGCGTGAAACGTAACGAGTTTGTTTAAACACATCGTGTCTGGTGATGGAAGGTAATATGCGATGGATTTCAATCGAAAACAGTGCACCATTAAGCTGGCAGTGTGACCATTTTTTTAGGCAGAGATGGTAGTGCGTTGAAAATTTCGTCGAACGTCCTTCAAAGTGCGTCGTGTGCGTCCTCAGTTGACAGAAAGTGTGCTGAATATTCCTCGGATATTACTAAACGGATTCGTGCGTGTCATAATTTTTTCGCGTGAAAAATAAACTAGCACATCTGAGGAAATACCCCTTCCTCTTCTTCGTCATGAAAGTTGATGATGAGCAACGCGAGTTGTGATCTCGAGAACAACAGTTATCTTTGCAAGCAAGCTGCTCCTCACCATGGTGAGACTGCGTCGTTTTTCTCACACACAGTGACACAACTTATGTGTGGGAAGGAAAACAACACGGGCAAGGATTGGAACGCAAACAAGCGATGCTTCTGATCGAATAGAAATACCGCCGCGATCGATGTAAATCACGGTTCGCTCTATCAAGAAAACCATACATGCAATTTCCCTTCGTGCATTTGTCTCATTTCGGTGAGATACGCGTGAGATGATGGTCGAGGGCAAACGACATCTTGCAGTGAGAATCAGCTGGATTGACCTCAAATGGAGCGAGTTTCGTGCGTTTATTTGCAATTGTGTGCGTGTGTGTGTTGGTCAACTAGCTCTAGGAGAAAAGGGTACATGATAGTGAACAAACCTGATTACCCTTTTCAACGTTCAATAGAGCAAGTGAATCTGAATGCGCTTCCGACGTTTATACAAGCGAGCTTCCTATGTGTGACAGCAGGCTATGCAAAGAGGCCTTAATTTTGGCTCCATGTTTATGTATGCGTGCCTGTTCGTTTCATTTGATCTCGTACACACATACACAAGCGCGTGCACTTGCTCGCTTGCCCTGTCGCATCGTACTCACACACTGACAGCAAGTGAGACGACCTGTCGTCTCACGGTGCAAACACAAACCGGTGGTGTGTGAATGTACCCGGTATCGGTGTGTGTGTCTGTTAGATACGAACGAGATTTTTATTCGTTCCCCGCTCCTTTCCCCTGATTTCTCCCATGCATTGCATTTTCTCCTTGGAAACGCGGGTCTGGTCCTGCTTGGGTCTTCTGGTAAAAGTGTGGATTGTTGTTTTTCTTTCGGGTCGCTTCCCGTCAGCAATGTCCCTCGCGTCCACCACCACCACTACCACCATCAGACGCCATCGAATTGCATCGTCGTCGCCATGCGGCTTGGTGATTTGTTTATAAACTTTACTATCCCTTCTTCCTGTCCGCGCACTGTTTGCTTGGGCCCTTTTTTCCTGTGACTGTGGTGGAGAGAAAAATGGAAAAAGAAGAAAGGCTGCAAATGCATTGCCGTGCCCAAAGAGGGGCTTGGTTTTCGGTTGCTGTGAAAAAGGTGCATTTGTTTGTGTGTTGAGATTTGTGTATATGTATGAGGAACAAACATTAAAAAAACATTTTTCGATAAAAAATCATAACCTTTATTGACGGCACAGAAAAGATGTACTGTTTTTTTTATTAATATTCAATAACTATACAATATGTGTTACATTTTCTTGCTTGCCCACTGTAACTAATGTTTTAATTTCATTTTCCTACATTACAGCTTCAAATGACAAAATAAAGTAAAGCCGAACTGCAACGATGACGAAGCAGCCATATCGTTCGCGAATCACGGTGAAAAATCTTCCCGCTGCTCTGCCACTGTGGTGAAGCTCCTCCCTTCAGCTCACCCAACTTGATTTTTTTTCTCCTTCCTGGGAAGACGACGAGAGAACCAGGAGGAAGCGAAAAAACGGCTATAAAACCAGAAAGGTTTAACTCAAAACAAGAAAAAAAACAAGTTAAAGGCAGCAGAAAGGCAAGAAAGAAAGCAGCAAAGCCTGTTCCGGCCCCGGTCCGGTGGAGCGTGTGTGAGTGTGTTGGGAAGGGAAGGTGAAGGGTGAAACCCCACAGAAGGTGAAGTGAAGAAGAAAGTGTGCACGGGAGGCTCCAAAAGGGCAGCAGCCCAAACCACCATCGGGAAACGGGAAAGGAAAGCAAACGCCGTCGCGTTTTTGTGTCGTGTGTCCGCGTGAGATCAAAGAAGAAAGGTTTGTTTCGAGGTTTGTGTGTGTGTGTATGTGTGGTCGTGTGAGGCAGTGTGCGTGCATGTGGTGGCTGCTGCAAAGCCTGCTGCCCTGTTGTCCAAAACCGGTGTCTTGTTGTGAGAAGGAAAAGGGCACACTTGAAAAGTGAGAAAGGCCACAAAAGAGCCAGAAGGAAATAAGATAAGTGTTTTTTTTTTGTGCGGAAAAATCTTCTGTCACCACGTAAAGTGTTGTGTTAGCAAAGAAGCAAAAGAAGAAGAGAAAAGAAATTTCATGTGAGAAAATTGCGAGAATCTGCGCAAGCTGCGTTTTGTCGGTCTGTGGAAAACCGGTGTCCATTTTTTTTGTGTGCATATGTGTAAGGTTAAATTAGCGCAAAAAGAAAAGCGATTTCCTTCGACCCGTTTAGGAAATAGTACGGCAAATATGCCCGTCCGGTGGTGAGAATTTTCAAAACGAGGGCGATGTGGTGTTGGCGATCGTTTCATTTTTATTTTGCCGACGTGCTGCGGCAGAAATTGTCGACCACAAGCTGCATGTGAAAGAAATCCTACCAGGAACGTGTGAAAAGAAAACGAAAAACCAAACGTCTACAAATCGAGCCTTTCACGATCAAGAACGGGGGGACGCCACAACCCTCAGCAGGAACGACCTGATTGAGAGGAAAAACATCCCGTGCTAACCACGTCGTCTTACGTCGCCGACGCCGCTGCCTTCACCACCTCTTTCCCCATTTCCTCCACTGAAACACACTTTTCCTGTGCAGGGGGCGCGGTGGATCGGCGGTGGCAGCAGTGGAGCTGGTGGTGTTGCTGTCGCTGTAGCGCACGAACAACTCCCCGCCCGGCAACGATGGCGGCCACGAACCGGGCGCGACCCCAGCCCCGCGCCAACATATCCTTCTTCTCGAAGATCCAGGGCAAGATCAGCGATGCGTGCGCTCAGCAGAAGTTCCTCACCGACAAGAAGACGCTGGAGAAGACGTGGAAGCTGATGGACAAGGTGGTCAAGCTGTGCCAGCAGTCGAAGATGAACCTAAAGAACAGCCCACCGTTCATACTGGACATCCTCCCGGATACGTACCAGCGGCTGCATCTGATCTACTCGAAGTACGAGGACCAGATGCATCTGCTGCACTCGAACGAGCACTACAACATCTTCATCAACAACCTGATGAGGAAGTGTAAGCAGGCGATCAAGCTATTCAAGGAGGGCAAGGAGAAGATGTTCGATGAAAATTCGCACTACCGACGCAATCTGACGAAGCTGAGTCTGGTGTTTTCGCACATGCTGTCCGAGTTGAAGGCGATCTTTCCAAATGGACTGTTCGCGGGAGATCAGTTCCGTATCACGAAGGCGGATGCGGCCGAGTTTTGGAAGACGCGCTTCGGGAACAGGTAGGTTTCAATATGATCTGTAATTGGATGTTCTAAATTTAGAAATGTATTTTATACGAATCTCTTTGATTTTGTTTGCAAAATACTTTTTGCTGCTTCATAATTCTTTACCGGAAAAGTAAAAGTGTTAAAAAAGCATTTTTATTTGCTTTCAAATTTCAATGGAAAATTAGGTCAGCTTCATTTCAATGGTTTAATGAGCGTCTTAGAAGTAGGGTTATAATTTTCACATCATTCTATAATTTCACTGTTAAAACGTGATGTTCAATCGAAGGCATTGCAGAACAGACGTAAACTTTTAACCTTCCAGACATCAACGATGAATAAATATTTTTAGTTGAAAGTATTAATTTTGATCTTTTACACTAAATAGTTGGTAAAGTTCTATGCAACATTTTATAATTTATCGTCTCTCCTTTCTAACGCATTTTTATACTATTTGGAGTATATCATAATAATGATCATTCATTTGTTCTATGTCCATTATGAAATTGACATTGACATAATCGTACAATACTTCTTTGCCAGCAATATTGTATAGTTTGTATAGTTTTTTTTCAGTGAAACAATTAAATCTAACAAATCTTTCATTCAAATTGTTGCAATTAGCTTGCTTTGGTTCATCGCCAGCATTGCCAACGTTTCCGTTTTAACTTTCTGCGGGCGAGATCCTCGTTTCATTCCCTTGCTGTAATTCTCACGGCCCAGTGTCACCGTCGTTTTCTTTGCAGTGAGAGCATCATTTGCTGGGGAATTCATTCCGCATTTCCATCCTATTTTTCGGTTAAAAACCCGCAGCACATTCGGTATGCGCTTCATTTCCATCGCCATTCCCGGACTCTTGCTATTTGCTTGAACTGCCGATGCAAAGATCGTTTCTTCGAAATCGTTCGTCGCCGGTTCCATTAATGTTTTAGCATATACCGCCATGGTGTTCACTGGTGGAAAAGGAAAAAAGCGAACCGTTTGAAGTTCCCCGAATTTGCCACATTACGGCGACGGTAGAAAGAGACTGTATGGGAGATAGCTGAAACATCATATCCATAATCTTATGACCTTCCGTCTCACGCGGGTCGGCTTGAATTCCGGATGCTGATAGTACCGTGTGTTCACACCAGAACGTGCTCTATCGTTCGAAGCCTTGTTTCCGCCATTCATCAACGGTGCTAATTTTGAGCTGTCAGTTTCAATCAAAAAGTTTGAGGCGCAACGGGAGAAAAAGAAAAGCCTGAAAGCATACTTCAAATAATCCAAACAAGCCAGCCGCGCTTCTGCTGAGACCGCGAGGCGAGACATTTATGTTTCATCTTCTGCACAATAAGTTAGAAAGGAAATTAAAAGAAAAAGTCCGCGAGCGAATGTATTTGCATCTGACCAAGCCTTATGGGTGCCGCGGGTGAAATCGTGCACAGGTTGATCGTTTCGTTTGTCTTATGTTTTATGCTTCATTTGTGTTGCGACGATTGCTGAGGAAGGAAGGAGGCCCACGCCTGATACGTGGGAGGTTCACGTGAAATTGGAAGGGATTGCCGCCCTTCCATTACCAGCAACACTGAAATAGAATTGTATCTAACCGTCATGGCGAGTATTACTTGTCCAATTCGGCTGTGCCTTGCGGCGTAGTTGTATTTTGGGTTGGAAAGACAAGACGTCCTTCGCCTACGACTGCGCTCGTTAAGAATGATAAAATTTTCAACGAAGGTGGATGTTCAGGTTGTTAGATATTTCTATCATTTTGAACCATAATTCGGTCCTTAACATGTACTCTGTTTGGCTAGATGTTTTTTGTTTTGGTAATTGGATTTTTTTTTCATTTTGATAAAGAGCATTCGTTTGAGCTTTGGAATCTTTGAAAACATTAACAATCTTATTCCAATGTTTGACAAAAATTGAGTGCAGCTATATTCTTTTGCTCCACCGGTTCAATATATTTTCGAAGATTTTACTCAAATGAAAGTACGCCCATTTTAGTCAGGGCATTTAGTAGGGTCATCCTATATCTCAAGTCACAAATGATTTATTGATACTTGCAATTTATCATTTAGTCACAATGGTTCCTATACAGTATATGTGAACAGTATAGATCGATTTTTGATTTGACAGCAGCGTCAAACACCTGTGCCAGTGTAGCAACTGGAAACCACCAGTCGCAGAAGGTGGCTAAAGAGGTTAACAAGTGAGAAATTGATTACTTGCTGGACATTACCTTTCGGCTCGGGCACGTTTCTAAACGTTTTCAACCACGCGCGCCTAAACGATATAAGATTAATAATAAAGGCCGTCATGGTCCAAATCGTACCCAGCTTTACAGCTTCTCTAGAGGGTGTAGACAATACTAAAACGTACAATTTTTCATCATATTTGACCTGACCTCTACGGCGGTAAGCAACACGCCGGGTGATGGTTGTGTGAAGACCGCTCGAACACTCGCAAACTATACACTCTTCACACCTTCACCAGACGCTGGCCAGCATTGCAGCTAAAGTTCACTTTTCTTTTGCTTGCCGCAACTCCACGCAGCGGTGGCGTAATCGTTTTCACGCAAATGCGGCCGTGCCGCGAACCAAACGCTTTGCCCCATACCTCACCTTCCTCGCCAACGGACTAAGCGTTTCCAATTAATTACACATCCATCAGTTCGAGCCCTTGCGCCATCACGAAACGAACCTGCACTCTTTGCACTCATCTCTTAGCACGACTGCCTCGTTTCCCGCCTCTTCACGATGCTTCAATATTTTCGAATTTGGGAGTGAGTGCGAGGCCGCCAACGGTCGCCGCCGCGGAGACTGTAAAGAGCAAACAAAATCGATTTATTTCATTCAATCGCTTCGGTCGGTCTGTTGTAGTGTGTGCAAGCGATCGTGGGTGAGATGGATCTGCTCAAACCCTCGTCTTCCACCCAGAAAAAAATGCCTTCAAATTGACACACTTTTGTTTATTTGTTTCTGTTCTGAAATTGTTTTCTTATTCGTTTAAACATTTGGCACGTTGCATCGCTGCAAGTGAATTGTTTGACGGAAAATGATTCACTTTTCTGTTACAACTGCAAAACAATCATCAAAATAATTGAAGACTGTTATGTCATACACTAGCATGTCAATTTTTAAGTTACTTTTTAGGGAAGCGATACCAATGGGAGAAGAAAAACTCAAAATAGATTTAAAATGTTGGTAGTTGTAAGTGGTTGCTACTGGACTGGAGTAATCCAACGCTGGAGTAATGAAACAAAAGAATAAGCTAGTCTGTACGCAGAAGATCGTTACAAAAGCCCGAGTGGGTCGTCATTTTTGTAAGGAAGAACATAATTAAATTGGGATTATTGTCATTTAAAAGAGATGTTATCGAATTGTCTAATCATTTTTATATAATACAATTCGAAGGAAATATCTAAATGAACTTATATTAGGAACTCTAAGTTTAATAAATTATAAAATAAGCTAATGAAGGAAGCTTCTATTTTGTTTATAAAATATTTGAAATAATATTTTTGAAAAATATTTTAATATTGTTTATTCCTACCCCTCATGACAATGCTTGTTCTTGTTGAATTATGCTTGAGATTGATTGACATCACATTGCCTTTTGACTAGCATACGGCGAATTAAAACTGTGCGATTAAAAGGTGCCTGCCAAATTCGACAGCGAATCCAAATGGCAAAATTATTCTCAAAACCTTCAGCAGGCCTTCAAAAAATAACCTACACCAGCTTTTGTCAAAGTTTAGTGTCAGTTGGAAGAGCATTTTACGTGCGGGGTAAATGTGTAAGAAAAAAACAAACGTAATTTCGTTCGAAGCAGGTGAGAGTATGCCTCGAGCACAATAATCTTCATCTACCAGGTTGTGTTGCCGATCTGCAGACTTGCCCGTTTTCCGATCAAAACCGCAAATTTGGATCAAAGCAGCTTGCCGTCAGCTGCCGACAAGGTTCAAGGTGTTGTATTTAACGCTCATGTCGGCGATCAGCACAAAAAGATATCACGTTTGAAAAAAAATGAAACAGAAGGGTTGACAGGAAATAGAAGAGGAAATAAAACACCTAATAAATATTCACACCCACGTCGTACTTTTATGGTGGTGTTGTGCGAAAGGGTGCTGTTTCACCCTTAACAGTTGCGCGATCACACTTGTTGTCCGCGGTACGGAAATATCGTGTATAACTTTTCGCGATCGTCATTCTCGTAAATGTACGCAAGTGTGCTTAAATTTTTGAAGAGAAAAAGAGATAGAGAGTGAATGGGAAAATAATTTTTATTTTGACGTAAGCAGATTTTTCACCGTTTGCTTATTTCATCATCAAATTTCGCTCGATTACTCATGCCAACAGCTGAACTGTTCCGTCAGGCGTAGCGTAACTCAGTACTAGACGGATTGGTCACCGTCTTTAATTGCAAACGGAAGAAGCACAACATTTCGATTAAAAAATAACCACATCGAAGAGAGGGGAAAATTATTCTCGTGCAAATGCCATCAAAGCTGCACAAACGGCTGCAGCACCATTCGTCATCGGCGTATACCAACGCCAAAACGATACGATCAACCCTCGTTGTTTGCTAATTTTGCCTATGTGAAATAAAATTTAAAAAAAAATATCCACACACACATACACCGATCGAACTAATTACAATTCTGCAACCGCGCACGCTGGTTGTTGCAAAAGCAACCGCGCGTCATCCGTCGTGTGTGCTGCCACTGCCAAATATGCACACATGAGCGACTACTGCAGACGGCGGATGTATGTCCCACATGTGCAGCTTTAATGTTTTATTGCAATTTGGTGTGCCGATGGGGGTTGCTGCCGCTTTTTTGGATGTCTTTTCGCGCCCGCCGTGTTGTGTGTTTCTACCCCGTTACCCCGTTTCACTCACACATTCGTCGCGTTTCTCCGGCGGCGGTGTTCGACAGTAAAAAAAAGGGTTGACCGACAAATGGCACAACCCGGCTGGAAAACGGACAGCTGGTCGCATTTCTGTTTCTCGTGTCGTCGTGTCTGCTCTGAAGCCCGCTCGCTGGTTTGGCCGGAACTGCCCGAGGGTTTCTTCCGGGCCTGGTTTTTGATAATGCTCTAGCGAGAAAGAGTCGAGTGGTGGTATTGGGTATAGATTGTTGTTTATATTGCGGGTTTTTGAATGTGCAATCCCCGGCGTACATTTTATGTTTTTAAGCGTTCGGTTTTTGGGTGGCTGTAAAGCGTGGTTTGATTTGGGAGCTATAAATTTATCGCTGAACAAACATTTGATCCCTCGAACCGTACCTTGTGGAAAGTCGCATTTGTATCCTTGCATGATTACATACATTGGGATGTGGAATAGAATTTATACATGTTTGGCAAGAAGTATTCCGAAAAGTTCTTTGTCGTTTTGCCGCGGCGTCGTAACTTGTGTCCTTCCTTCCAATCCTCTTATCCTACGTTTCACATAACAATGCCTACCAAGCCCATTGTTCAGGGTGTTAATACACAAATTTGTGTTTGTTTGTTTCTGATATTGTTTCGTCACCTCAAATAGTCTATTTCCGAAGAAGATCGTTGTTAGTTCAATAGAAAATCAAGTGTATCAATGTTTTATCGACCTTAACAAACTCTTCTAATGTTAGGCGAAGTATGAACAATTTTCTGAAAAGTAAGCATAAAAAATAAATAATAGTAAATTTTTTTATATGTGTTTCAAATTTATAGAACATAAATCGTGTTAGCTTCACAAATTGTCTCTCTTTATCCATTTGCAGATGACTAAAGTGTTCCATCGTTTGTTAAACGATATCGTTAAATACAATAAAATAAGTTAACGATGAAAACAGATTTTTTAAGTTGAAAATGTTTTTAAAAATATTTATTTTGGTTTATTTTGCTTTAAAAGTAACAGCCAAAGCCAAAGAAATCATAATTCCAACATTTATATGTATTTTACTATTACATTTTCTGCTTTTACATTTTGTTCTTTTTAAATTTTGTTCTTTTTTCGTTATTGATGCGAATCATTTCGCTTGAGAACAAAAATGCTATTTCAAATTCTTTCATCCGCAAGCCGAAAACAAATTCCCTAAACAAAGCGTACATTAATTTTATTTTCGCGTGTATATATATGCGTTCTCTTAATCACTCTACGGTTTCCTCCCGGAACTGTTTGTAGCCGGCCGAAATGGAATAAAAAGTCCAAAAATGACATAATAATGATAAATGAATCGAGTGACGTTCAATTTCTATCCTATCCTGTTCGTGTACCATTGCGCATTTGCAAATTCGGTCCTTTGAACCGGAACTGTGGAAACGTTTTTTTTTTTAATAATTTAAGCTCGATGTGGATGAAAGCAAGCAAATTGTGGAACTGCTATGCAAAGCAAAAAAAACACAGAAGCAAACGGCGGATTTCGGAATTATTTTGGAGGGGACGCACTCGGGATTAATGTTTCAAAAGCTACAACGGAAACGAAAAAAAAACGAACCAGAGAATCCATCATATATTTGTGCCTTTGCAATTCCCACGCGCTCGCGATCTCGCTCGGTGGCCCATCTCGCTTTTGTGTGGATCTTCTCGCCCAGGACCACAGCAGCTAATTCGATTCACAATTCATTTGTAGTCAGCAGTAGCGTAATAGCGCCCCACAGCTAGCTGCTGGTCTTGCCAGAGTTTCTCAGCAATTTAAAATGTATACTTTTCTGCTTAGCTGGCATTTGTCTGTTCGATTACTGGTATTAGTATTTTCCAGCCTCTGCGGGCAGGTCGTGGTTTAGATTCGATTTTGGTTTTCTTTTTGGATCGGTCTGGCCACGACGCGAGGTGGAGCAGAACGCACTAGGAGCCGGAGCCGAACGATCATTGATTATGGTTCGATATTGCTGCGCACACGTAAAGACCGCGGAGCGGGCAGATCAGAAAAGTTTAGAATTAATTTGATTTTCATCGACCACTCGCGGCTCGGAACGGGCGAATGGTCGATGAAGCTGGAACGAAACCGGTATCAACGATCTTTACTTTTCTAATGCTCGTTTCGGTTCATTGTTTTTTTTTTTTCGTTTGTTTCGTCAACATTTTATGCCGGCTCGGGGTTTTCTTTGGGAAGCGATCCGATCGACTCTCTTCCCTTTGCTGCTTTCTCCTCGCTTTGTTCTTTTGCGGACACCGCGCAGCATCGTATACAATCATCGATTTTGGAAGGGCATAACGAACGCGACGGGGTAACCAATTCCTTCCAAAATGTTGTATCCCATTTTGGGACGAAACTATCCCATAGGCGGCAAGTTCGAGACTGAGCCGGCAAGTTGAAGATGGTGGAGTGGTAGTAAAAATGAAATCGAAATTTGATTACCATCATCCTTCGATTTTCGACCGTTTCCTTCCGTTGCCGAACGAGTCGTTGCGGGCTCTTCCGTAAGCGGTTGGAAAAATTTCATCCCAATCAGCTGCCAGATTCCATTTACCATCCATTTTTTTCACGCTGCCACCTTTTTTCTGCAGCCGCCAATCGGTGGAAACCTTACGGTCAAACCGGAGAAAATCGTCCATAAATCTTATCCCGACCCCGATTGCGCCAATAATATTATTTGTCTCATTTTTTCGCACTCCATACTACGCTGCTCATACGAACGCGTGCCCGTGTGGGAGGGTGAACGCTAAAATAATATTTAAGTGGACTTTCTTGGCGGTATGGATGGGGCTATTTTAAGATCCGAGAGAAATGTTTGCCCTTTCGCATACTCACATTGGTGTGTATCTCTTTCTCTCTGTCTGTCTTTATCTCTATTCCTTTCCCTTTCTCTTCACTCTCCCGTTTTTACTGGCTTAGAAAACGTCATTTCCGGCGGATGCAATCACAGTAAACAAACATCACCGCCCTTCGCCAAAGCTGTGCGCCTGTTGTAAGAGTGTAGCTCGTGGCCTTTCGCCCTTCCTACTGATAAGCAACAGAGCCCCTTCGGGCACCGTTATGCTATTAGACATAGTTTCTGTTTTCCCTCCATCAAACTTCACCATCACTTACCTATCGTTCCAACGTAACAAACTGTCCATACGGCAATGATACGGCAGAACAAGGGAAACCATTTTTTTATTTCTGTAGAGAAAATTGATCAACTGGGTGAGGTCGCGGGGGAAATACGAGGAGCACTCGTTGACTCCAGAGTGTCCTTTTTTCTCAATCACACGTAAGCATATTTGGTCGAATTTTGAAAATGAATGTTATGCTTGATGCCACATGAATGGGACATTTTGCAGATCCGAAAGCATCTCGGTAAACCGACCGATGTTAAGATTTCCAAACATTTTCGACAACATTCCTGGAATCCTAGCAATGTTCGCGCAAGTATGGAAATCATTTACTTTATTTTTGTTTCTGTGCGAATACTTCTTCTTCGGCCGAGCAACCTTCATTTATCTTGCTTAGTAGGAGGAATCAAATACAGTTGAATTCGCTTGATGTAGGTTTTTGATTAAAGGTTTGTGCCTTTTTATTGGATTTGCTGTGTAAGGCGTCCTTTATTTCAATTTAAAAGAAAAGAACAATTAAATTATTTAACTTTTTTGTTCATAATTTCGTTAAACAGATGAATTGAATGTTTTTCTTAACTCAAATTATACCTAACCCTGTAAAGATTCCAATAATTACAGGTAATCCAGTTAACAATCAAACAATCAGTAAATTATTTTTAATTTTTATTTCCAGAAATATAACGTAGCTCATTTTGATGCTTCACATTTAGTCTTAAAAACTTTTTTCCCTTGAACAAATTTAGCACCTCCTAAACCTTGTCTGTGCGTCTTAATTCGATCGATCCAGGATAAAAAAATATAGAACTACTGCTAACAACATTAGCACTCCATTTTTGTCTGGTATATTTTTTATCTATTTATAGCGTACAACAATACAGATTACTTTTGTTAGGTTCGAAAAAAAGTTCCTAAGCTGCGAAGCATGCAGCACACGCGTACTCAGGCGGTACTTTGCGTTAAGATTTTGCCAAGGTGGCAAATCTTTTGTGCCGCTCTGTGTCAGCCATAATCGCAATGGTAAATTGATCCGTTGTCGCAAATTTTGCGATTAAGATGGTGCGGGGCATCGTTTGCTGCGTCATGAATATTTTTCCTGCATAAGGTGCGATTTTTCTTGGGGGTTGGAAAATTCATTTTTACCGCCTCCCTGCCGTTCTCGCTACATCGTAAGCGTTGAGCGATGGAAACGTCTCCTTTGTTACGCACGCGCCTGTTCCTACCCAGGCAATGTCGACAGACAAGCGTTTTGACATATTTTTTCGCTGATTACATTTATTCAGATGAGGAGAGAATATTCTCTCCCGTAATAAAGTGGAAAATTATATTCTAACTTACACTTAATGAGGGTGTGATATTAAAACATCGAATCATATTGTTTATATTCTTACATCTCTTTCAAGAAATAGACACCATTTGGATTACATGTCGTTCGCATGTACGATGTGCCTGTTTGTGCCTTCCGTCACAAATCGCTTACACAAAAATCATTATGCGTTACGATGGTCGGTGGGGTGTGAGTGTCACATTTACCCGAGGGAGCAGGAACAACTCACCACTCTGGGAAGCAAAAAACGTGGACGAACCACTTTGTGTCATCTTTCCGGGTGATCTGGAAATATATTCCAATTTTCGCGCTCAATAATGTTCCCTCTACGACAGAGCGCTGCACGTTGTGTTCGAATGATGCTATGTTACTTCTGCGATTTTTACACGACCCCGGGTGCGGGTGAAGGGAACGAGGGGATTAAATGCAAAAAATTGAGATTTCCTTTCTTCCATTTCGGTACAAGTTTATCCCCGAAATAATCGCCTGGAGCGTCTCCGCGTTATGTGAAAGCAAAATGAGATGGTGGAGATTGTCATAAATTATAAATAAATTGATTTACACAAATCACAACAAAGCGAAGAAGATGTGCTTTTTTGTCTCGAGTAACACAAACGACCGGTCGGTGAGAAAATAAAGCAAACTGATCAAAGCGTAAACGCATCAGATGCCTCTGCTGCTTGTCTGGGAGATCCTTTTAGGTGTTGTTTTACGTTTTCGCCTCTCGTTGCTCTTATACATTTATTTTTAGTACTTTGGGTTTGCTGGTAATCTGTGCATTGGATGAAAAAGGAAACAGAAGGCTCAGCTTCGGTATCATGTACAGTAATTGTACCGAAGCTGGGTGGTCGCTATGAGATCTTCATGATTGCGCAATATATTTGTACAGTTGGACAACGAAGAATAGCTGATGGGCAGTTTTGTTTAGTTTTGGTTATAGTTTTGGTTTTGATTTTAACATGTTAAAGGATCTTTCGATCAACGTTTTACATGTGTAATCTGTGTTTTATGTTGTTTGTTTATTCACAATTATTATTACCACTAGAACGCAACCCAAGTCTCTAACTGAAATATTACTTCTTATCTAAGTTTTAGAATTATCAATTTTAGTAATTTGACCCCTAGGAGGCTTCAGAATCGAATTGAAATAAATTTCTCCTTCCATTTCTTTCTCAAAGTCAATTCATACCCTCTTCTGTCCAAATTTCCTGATTTTTTTAAAGTGTTAAATTGTCTTACCCATTTGTTATGCTTGCACTAGATTCATCAATCAAATTCCTTTTTTATAAACAAAGAGCATTATGAACATGAAATTTTTCGCTATCTTTCGACTGTTCGACTGTAATTTTCAAATCCATTTCTCAACGGTATGCAAATGTTGTGCAACTAATTAAGAACTTGCAAACTAGATTTAATATTTATTCAATCCGTCTGTTAATGAGTCACTTTACGATGCGAAAACTTTCCTAGAGATTTTTCAATTACACTTAGCAAACAGTCTTCCGGCACCGCGGCACCGTGAACCGCCGCATATCGATTGAAACGAAAGCTTGAAAGCCAAACGCGGAAATTGCTCGTCAATTCTGTACCGCACGATACACAACGCCCGAAGTGGAGTCCTGTTTCACACGGCTGGCTGGTTGGCTGGCTGGTTGGCTGGCTGGCTGGCTGTGCTCAACTTGCCAGGTTTCCCGGCACTTAAGCGGTCGCGAGTTCAAGTGGCTCCGAGCGGGAACCAACCGAGAAGCCACGTCAAGATAATTCGGGGATTGTAAAGGGAAAATACAATTTCACCTCCACGTCTGACCCCGATCGTAGCGACATCGCAGGCCAAGTGGCAGAAATGTTCTATTGAAAAACACGTACCTTTACTTATCAGTACCGCCCTTGTCCTGTTGTCGCGCACGTTAATCTAATAAGTCCCCGTTAAAACTACCTTCCGTGACCTACACACAGCGGGAACGGCTTGTTCGCGTGTTGTGAAAACTGCGCGCCCGGAAAATGCGTTTTCCAACTGGAAGTCGAAGCAAAAGGTAGCGTATGAAATAAAAAATAACACCACCGAAAGAGCAAACTGTTATTGGGCTGTTTGGCGTAACACATCGGCGATAATAGTAAAACTAGCAACGATAATCACACGGAAGGTGGAAGATAGTTGTGCGATGGAAGAGGGTTGCGCTTATGGGGATGTTTGGCATGTTTGGCTTCATCCTTTAAGTTGCTGCCGCTGGTTGCGTTGGCCTCCTTTTTCGCCGCCGGTAAGCCGATGTACCGCTCTCTGCTTAACGCTATTGGATCTTGGCCGAGCTGCCTAGGAGTAGTAGAGTTTCCTTTAATGGCATCGAAAGCTTTTCATGTCGAGTTTTGTTAACATCAGCGGATTCTTCGAAACACATTTTCTCCTCATTGAGGTTCTGTTTGCTAGCGTTTGAAAAGGGACGGCGCTAAACAATTTCGAACTGTTTGCAGGCAGTGGGAAAGATGGATTAGGTTATGTTTTCTTTTGAAGATTCTGAGTAACAGGATCGTGTGATTTCCGTGCTCAAAATCAGACGAACATAAAAAAATCACACAAGTTTAACAAAAAGTTCAAACGACAATATATCGTATAATACTTTTCTAACATTACTTATATCCTCTGAAGATAACTTCATGCTTAATTATTAAAATATTAAATTTTAAAATTTTAACTTTTTAAAAATCTGAATATGAATTTTTCGTCATGAATTAAAATTCGTTGGAAATTTTAGATGTTTACCAAATCAGCGCAAATCGAGCATCAAAAAGTATTGAACAGAATCATGATGACATTGTTGTTGGCAATGAATGGTGTATAACTCTGTATTTACTCAAAATACTTAAACCCACAAAGAAATTTTTTATCTATTATCAGGTATTATACGATCATAATAACAACTGACATCAACATTTACTCGCAATTTTATCATAACACAAACGAAAACTTAAGCTACAATTCCTTGTTTTTTTTTAATCAACAGAGCATGACTAGGTAATGATAAATAAAAATAAAATAAAATAATTAAACTAATGCATTTAGATAGGGTTCCGTGTAGGCTCCTCCAGCTCTTTGATAGCTTTTGGCGTGCGTGCTTCACCATTTCGCTCCGTTACATGCACGCGACGTGTACAATCACGTTGTTGTTCTTCCGTGCGCTAATAATACGCATCAACAAACGTCTCGTAATCTAGCACAAGAGATGTTGCCTTATATCTTTGGAGTAAAAAAAACACACACACACATGCATTAAGCAAGAAAACATAACAAAATCGAAGTCAACTGTAACAGCAGCCACCGACAGCGAGCGGGAGTTACCAGCAAAAAAGGGCAGTAGGGAAAACAAACTGTTAGCACAAACAATTGCGCAAATATTGTTACGCACACGCGTTGGTGAGTGTTGCGATGTGCGCAGGTTACTTGCGGCTCACCGCTTAGTTCGCTACCGAACCACCGATGTGTGAGTGCGTAAGCGCACATGCAATCGTGTGTTTGGTGAGGTAAACAAAAATGTGCGCAATTATATGGGAACCTCGCCTTATTTGATATGCGCCGACGTTACGGATGATGGTTTTTTTTTCAAAATTAATATCATGCACAATGTTATTTAAACACCATGACGGATAAATAATAGAAGATAAATCATATCCATAATATTTGCTTGGGGTGGGAACTATTTTTAGGAATTTCAAGTTTTTATCACCAACATTCGCTTCAAATCGTTCGTGCTCGTGTCCAAATGTGTTTTTTTTGGCTTCTGAAATAGCTAGTCATTGAAGAAGCTTTCTATTTCCCCTCCCTGCAGAACGCAATGTTTTAGAACACATCGCAACATTTACTAAATGAAGTAATTTATGCTTACTGTTCTGCTGCCGGGTAGCGAGGCACGATGTAAAAACGATTTCGTTTTAATAGCACCTTAATTTAATAAAAGCAGCGGAACGGTGAGGTGCCGTGAATTTTCTCACCGTTGCGAGCTTTGCCGAGAGATGGTAAAGGACGTAGATGAGTAAAGGAGAGAAGAAGAGGTACTATAAGAAGGTGCGGAAGAGGTGCGGAAGAAGGTGCGACGGGAGGGTTTGTGTTGTACAAATTGGCCCGTTTCTAGAATTAACCGTTTCCGCGTTCTAAAGATGTACGGATAACAAAAAATAAAAAAGTAGAAAATGTATATAAATGATAAGACCCGGACCAAGGCCGCACCTTTCATCGGCGCCTTTTTCACAGATTTATGACCTTTTTTTGTAGTTGCTGCTGTGGAAGCCATCTTTTCGGTGCTTTTTGGGTACTTTTCAACGCTAGCAAAGTGCTCTGGACTTGACCGTCATAAATTGTAGCTACACCTAATGCCATTTACCGGTGTTGAGAACATTCGTTCATCAGTGTTGCCTGTGCCGAGGACGCACGCGCTATCGGCAGTAAACATCTCGAGCTAGTCGGACGTTTGGGGAGCTTCGCAGCTAACTAGCTTGTAAAACGTTTTACCTTTAGCACCGCTGAGGGGTGTAAATCTAATTTCCGTCCTTTGGATTGTTCGTGGAACAAGCGAAGAGTAGCTATGACGGATGGAAGCAACATTTTAAACAATTTTTCTACATCTCAAATCAAATTACACATGCACCGTGAGCTTAGAACCTCGAATGGCGCCTCTTAACCTTCCAATAGTATCCTCTACTTGTTTTAACCAATTATAGCTTCCATTCTATGAAGCTTTTTCCTAATTCAGATGCCAAATCACGTAAATATAGCACGTCTGACAAACGAGCGCTTATGACGCGCCTCTGCAATCTCGCGTGCAACTAAAATAAACCTGCGATTGCGTTGTTCGCTCGTGTGGTTGAATATGAGAGCTGACAAGCTCAAACGGAGAATCAAGAATTAGGTCGATCAGAAAGACCAACAGAAAATGGACATTACCAACGACGAAACAGCAGGCAGCAGGCTAGCGTGAAGCGGAAAGTCAACGCGCGGGACCGGAAGTGGATGCCATAAAAATGAGAAAACCATAAATTTGGGCCGGTTCGCGTTCGGACCTGCATTGATTAAACCCTGTTCGGGCCCTGTAGGAAGCCAGAAGGAATGTAGAAAAATTATTAATCGCACCACTCTTAATTGGACCGGCGAGGCAGAGGTCGAATGCCGAAAGGCGCGCGGCGATTGTGAATGAATGTGGAGAAACACATGAATGGTCGCGTCTATACATAGACCGACCGGGTCCGATCTGCACTCGCAGATGATGGACGGGCTACGCGTCACGAAAAGTGGAAGAGAAATCCCAGACGACGCCAAACACGACGACGACAGATGGATTTTCGTTTGGATAGCATATGTGTACGGTGAGGCGAAGCGAGAACCGTGTGCGGTGGCGCCATCTGTGTTGATCGCGGACGACGCCACCACTGAACCCGTGGCAGCATCAGTATAAAACGTCCTTAATTACCTCGTATGATTATGGAACAAATATTTTTCCATGGCTGGAGGGATCGAGATTCGTACCACGATGAACGAATGTGTAAGACAGTGCGCTTACCTACTGTGCCATTACGTCAATCGCAGACCCATACGCTCTAATTTTGATCCCTTTCCTGATGAAAGGGAAACTTGCAAATGATCTCATAATCGATCGCATTCTTAGACGTCCGGTTGCGTCGAAATAGGAATGTGCGTTGAAACGTTAACACGGTTCTTTAAATGAACTGCTTTGTTCTCCATTATGGGTTGGTGTGAGACGTGTTAGGCAATGTCATCGTGCTCCCAGGCGACGTGATCAATTATGTTTCATAAATATATGACTCTATATTCATCTCCGGTCCAACGCAGCCCGTCTTCGTGTTTTTTTTTTATGTAAAAGAACACAAGCTTGTTGAGGCCCGAACAACTTCGCAGCGCAGACCATAAAAGTACAACGTTGTTCGATGCCGCAGAAGGCGTCGGACTAATCGTCATTGAAAAGTTTGTAATTGTGTTCGCCGTACACACACGCACACGGGCTACGGTGATTGAAATGGAGTCGATTACGGTTTGCAGATTAGCGCGCTCGTCCCGATGTCAAGGTGACAAGTGACACAACCGGTGACAGCGGCAGTTACTGGAAGCAGCTATTTGGGAGAGGGGTCTTTAAATTGGAACCTATCTCCGGTCGTTCAGTGAAGGTAGCCGAGATGTGTGTGCCGGATCCGATGTGTGTATCCAACACGAAATGAAGCTCTTGCCGGCGTTTCAATGTCTTAACCATCCGAGAAAACGGTATCGTTTCGGATACACTCATACTTCCGCTGCCATACAGATGAACATCGCTTCAGCTCGCACCAAAGGAAAAGAACTCCGATAGAGAACGAGCTTCAACTTCCTGCCTGGGTAATGTTCTACGATTAAGCAGATGTTAATCCCGTACTAAGCTTTCCTTACTCTGCCGTCCCCTTGTACCGTGGAAGTTGGGTTCATCTTTCTGCTTGCAGCGTACATTACACGTGCCGCCCACGCTCAGGAAAGCAAATCACTTCCTAAAAGTGAGCACAAAAGGAAATCGTTCCGTTCTCAGGCCCTGCTCCAGCTCTAGACGGCTGGTGGCGAAAAGTTTCCGGCACGTTCTGTCTCTACCAAGCGCGATCCTATAATTTGTACGAGTATAAATGAACGATTCCTAAGCACGCATTAGTCCGCTCCGATCCGTTCGTTTCCCCTTTTCCATAGGCGGTATGCCTTGGAGACAGCTCAGCATATACTCGACACACACATCTCGGGCGTGGGGAAGGCTGAACTGAATTTAATATCAAAATTTTGCTCCATTACCCCCGGTCTCAGTTTGTGTCACAGACCGGGCATGTGCTTCAACCAACGCACCAAGATGAAGATTACAACATTTACTGCCCGGTGGGGGATGTTGGAGGCTCGTGTTTTTGCTTCCAGCTGCTTACACATGAGAATTTTTGGTTGTTGTAACGGCTTGTAACATCAGCCGTGACAGCCCCGGTAACATTTTGACGAAAAGC
>JXXB01006295.1:0-23914 GCA_000956275.1 Anopheles koliensis
CTTCACTAAAGCACAATACAGAGAAAGCAGCGCGAGTTGTAGTGTGATTTTCCGCAATCTCCAGCAAAACATTTCTCACTAATTCTACGTTTATCATACAATTTCACCATGGCATTACTGTGAAAGTTGGAAGCAGAATATAGTTTATATTATTAAACATTAATCTAGTGGTTTGGAAATTGCGTGGTTGCGAATTTTAAACAACAAAATTAATGTTCACTTTCACTTAAAATTCTAACTAACAGTTGAAATGGGAGCCCAGACAGAGAATATATCCTCTTTTTGTTCGATTCTAGAATCGGTTGTAAACCTCACTACTTATCTTTTATCAAAATTATTGAGAACGAAACTCTATAAACGGTATGAATAACACATCACGCTAAGAAAAATAATAAATTTTTGCAATTTGTACACAGCACTGATGTAATTAACATAAAAATGCCATACAATTAACAGATTCAGCATACTCAAAGCAATTCGCGATGATTAAGCGCAAACGGAATGTTTCGCGATAATTGTAAACTGTAGCAAAACCGCCCGAAAGATTATTGTGCAGATGTTTGCTAAAATGTTACGTCTAGTTCTTATCACCCCTATCCCACCACCGTTGCGCCCCTAGTGAGGTACGATCGTGTGTGAACCTGTGTCTCCTCATTTGTGCATTGCTGTAGCACGTGGTAGAAGGAACGCGCGGATAGTCTGCGCAAGCACGCAACCAACGCACGTGCCACCGTGTGTCATTTGTCTGGTTTGTGCGCGCTAGCCGTAGCTTATTGCTGTATCCCCGCAAGAACGATAACCGGACGGAACAAGCAGACGCACAACCAACAACCACACTACGCCGCATCTCTATAGACTAGAGTGTGTGAAAAGACACCACCACTACTACACGCCCGCCGTACGCTCAACTACTAATCGTGCTGATTCATTGCTCACCGCGATGACGGCAACGTAAAGCAGACAGCAAACGGCTGGCGATGGATGCGATCGTTGTCGAGGCGGGCGACGACCGCGAGCGGAACATGATTTCCACACAATACACGAGCGACGAGGAGTGGAATGTACGAAGCCAGCCTGAACGAGGATGATCATCCACGGTACGTGTCATCTTGTGAAGATCGAGAGCGGGGCGCGAAAAGCATCAGATGATGAGAAACACCCACACACATTATTATCGGAGATCGAAAAACATTCAACACGTACATTGGACCACACAAAATGCACGTCCGATAGGAGGGTATGGGAAACAATATTCCCGCATGAAAAAAAAACATTCTCGAACCCGTCGCAACGCTAGCTGCTGTTGGCACGGCCTTCTTCGACTTGCGACTTGTGTCATCTCGCAAAGCCATCCTCGATGAAACGACGCTGTCCCCATGCTATTGGCTCAATTTCCGCCTTTTACATAACACATCCGACCCGTGCGGGTGGTGGAGCATTGTGTACGTGTGTTTGAAAGCGGTGACTTTGCTCCTTCGCACCCGTGCGTGGTTGTTGGCGCACGTGTGTGTGTGTGTTTCTGACGAATATCTACCACACCACGATGACGGTTCGCGGAATTAGCAGAGAAACAGGACAACGCACTACTTACTGCCGTTTGGTGCGAGGATGAAACGGGTTTTGGCGACTCCTGCGCGGATCCCTCACGGACACAGCACACGGAACAGTGGACGAGGAGCGCGACAGCTTTCGGTGTAGGAACGTCCTGCCTGCATACACACGCGCACACACACACTCACAGAGTCGATGGGGTGGGAATTAAATTCGAGCTATCACACCGAACCAGCGAAGTAGTGCACACAATCGATTCGCTTCACCCATCCACCCTCTCACCTATCGACCATAACTATGAATTACACTTTCGCTTCCTGAGCCCTTTTGCTAGCACAGGCTGCTGTTACTGCTGGTATTTGATCACTTTACAGCATTTTATTCACCTTACTCGATACCGACTATCACATGAAGTGAGATGGGAAGAAACACAATAGAAACATAGAGCATAACACCACACACACACACACACTCACACGCGCTCGTGCACACACCGTGTGAACAAATCTAGTTCTAGTGTTGCAGCGTGGAATAGAAACCCATCTAATTAGGCTCCCGGGTAAACAGGGAGGGAAAGGATTGGAAAACTCCCTAACACAATTCACGATTTACGCACGCACTGTTTGGAGGGTGGTGACTATTTACAACCCAATTCGCTCGCGTTCTCAGTCTAGCATACGCACGCAACCGACGAGTAATGCAGAATTGACTGGTGCTGAAAGTGGGAATTGTTGTGTTTGTGTTTGCGCTTTGATAGCTCTGCCACAGTGACAGCTGGGTTTATGGAATGTCACTTCGCCCTGGTGGCAAATTATGGGTAAATAACTGAAATCCTATACGATACACGACAAAAAAAAGGTGTAAAAAATGACTTGTACAATTATTAGAAATCGGTATAATACAGTATTGTAGCAACATGTCTGCGGGCTGCATATTAAAAATGTTAAGCGGTTTGTGTCCCAGAAGGGCTGCACAGTGGTTACCATCAGTTTCCCGCCCTGACACTGTTCGTGATGAATCCTCAACTCGTAGTAATAAACGACAACCTATGGCATCAGCTGACGTTTTGTTGTTTGGAATTTTGTTGTAATCCTTTTTTTAAACATTTGTCATAACCGCCAAGCCAAGCTACTCGTACGCGCTTTCATAGTTCTAGCATTTTAAGTAACTAAACGGTAGCTAATATGTTGCTTAAACTGAAAAATAGTGAGCGTGTAGACGTACACAACGACTATCGCTACGTAGGAAAAGATAAAGAATGTTTCGTTCAGTGTTGCCTTTGCGGTTGTTACACGCCGTTCATATTCTACGTAGATTCCAAAGCAGCCATGGAGAGCGTCGCGGTCCTTGATGTTTGTATTACTCTGAATCGTATCAATCGAAGTGCATTCACGCTTTCTTTTCCCATTTTTTTCACAGCCTGAAGAAAATTTTTTCTGTGTGAAGTGTCTACCCCAACCACAGGCCAACGAACCATCCTTCTATCGTGCGGAAAGTCTTTTCCAAAATCGAGAGTTCCTTTTGCTATTTCGTGGCTACGAATACGGCAACCCGTTTCTTGCGCAATATGGCAATATTAATCGAATAATTATAACCGAAAATTCCAAAATTCGTCCCGACTTCAAAACCATAGTCCGCAAACCACAACCAAGGAACCTGAAGCTGCATGCACTGTGCTCATTATTTCCCGACGTCCATCAGCTGCCTTTTCGGAAGTATTCATCGATACAGGAAGTGTACCAAACACTGCGAAATAAGTATAACGAAATCAGCAACAGCTACAACGATGCTTGCCATAGCCGATTGTACGACAATTACGATATTCTGGTCGAACGCACGCCACGACTGTCGCAAAACACACTTGCATGCACACTGGCCAACAGGAGCAACGATAGAAGCATGATACAAATGCCACTGGAGAGGCTAGTAACTCGGTTAGAATCAAGCAGCGATATTTCAGTGAACATAAGCTCGCAGGAAGCCGCCGAAATATCTTCTGAAGTTCCAGTGCCACTTTCCCAAAGTCACAGCTTAACAGTTGCGTCAAGGGACGATTCGTCTCTGAGTGTCGATATAAGTTCGGATGTACCTTCCACAAACACAGAAATAGAAGTACCTTTTTCAGAAAGCTTGCCTTCTTTCAACATGTTAATACCACCGCCTTCCCCATCGGTGCAGAGCAATAGCGAACCTAGTTCCGCTCCCAATTCTCCACAAGCATCTGTAGCAACACCGAATCAAATTCGCTATCATGACTCCCAAGAAGCTGGACCGAGTGGACTACAGGCTAACAGCACGGATAAATCTCCGCCATCAAAACGACGCCGGACCACCACACGTCAGTATCGCTGGTAGCAAGGGGTGTATTATTTGACCATACTCATGTTTTTCGGTTTTCTTTGTAGCTGTTAATCCAACACCCGCAGAAGGCCAGGTATCACGCGATGCTAGAGGAAGACTGCCCCGGTTGGCTGGCGGGTAAGGAAGCGGGAGTTGTGGCTCGTAGTAGGTTACGCGTTTTTCGTAAAGTATATGAAATAAGTGTTTGTTATAGTTTTAATTTGACAGTTTTGACGGCATATAATATTGCATGAATAAATGATCGAAAGTACGAAGTTTTAATTCCGAACAAACCTTTGTGCTATTTTAATTTTTCCACAAATTTTATGCGTTCCATCTAATGAATATTAAACAAAAGCCATAATGTGCACCACTTGTAAACAGGGAAATACGAACATAATAATCCATTAAATTAACACGACTCCGGCCGCTTCCGGCGCGTGTAGTTCTTTATTTGGTCTAGAAAATAAAACTATGGAAAGGAAATCAAATAAACAGAACGCAGTTTTAATTCACTACCACTTCCTTCCCCCTACCGTACCCAAACTAAAAGCAATCATACGATTATGAATTGGATTGAAAGATACGAAAAAGAAAATAGTTGCCATCGATTGGAAAGAAATTGGGTGTTCATTTTACTTCAACAGTTCAACAGTTCAGCTGCGTCTTCAACTATTTCCTTTATGACGAGGAACAATGTTTCTCGTTCAAACGCAATGACAAATTAACAAAAACAAAATAATGACACTTTCCGTTCCGGTGTCAGCATCGAAATTCGCTGACCAAAAACTTTTCAAAGATGAAAAATGCATTTAAATGTCTTTTTGGTTGTACAGCGCGCGTTTCACGTTACACAAGCGCGCACACACAGACGCACACATATACACACGCGCAAGCACTAATACCCACAACCTGCACGTTTATTTCCACGCCTGCTTCACGATCTTTTTCGATGCGAGCTGTTTCACCACAAAAGACGTTGTCGTCAGCACAACCAACACGACCGTGATGAGGAAGTAGTCAAAGTCTTCCTTCAGCAGATCGAACGTTTTCGAGGGTGAGACGCGCGTCACGAACAGATCGAGCCCGTGCACCAGCACCAGGCAGGTGCTCTCCAAACCGGACGGTGCGGTATGGATGCCACGGATGTGTGCCACCGTCTGGTTGTAGTTGATCAGTATCTCGTGCGGCAGCGGCAGTTCCGGCATATACGGTATGATGCCCTCCTCGCGGGCCTTCTCCGGGGAAGTGACGGGACGGCGGGGATCTAGCAACGCCCAGGACATTTCCGCCACGGCTCCGGTCGTCAGGCCAATCAGAATGTGCTTGCTAGTGATGCCTTTCTCGGTGATGGTTTCCTTCAGTGAGGCGACGGCCATTGGCAGTATATACGATTGGCGTTCGACCATCGGCAACGGTGGGGCATCCAGCGAACTCCAGACTGTGCTGTTTGTCTGCGTTTTCCCCTCGTATAGTTCAATTGAAGCTAAAATGGTAGCAAAACGAAAGGCGAGAGATTTTTATTTAATTTAAATAGCTGGCTTTTGTTTGGGCTAGTTTGACTTAAATAAAAATCAAGAATCACGTTCCATTTCAGTACTGGATGGAATTTACATTCGACAATAACAATTTACATACAATTACTATAGCTATTACGCTTCACCTACAGACGGGGAACATGAATGTTAAAATAGCGGAGGTTTAGGATTGCCACAGTTAAAATCATTCCAACATCGATAAAAATATGGATTACTCTAAATTTGTCCGCTGTAAAATACTTACTCATTTCTGTACGACGTGCCTTGTCGTTGTAGTACGAATAAACTAGCCAGTTCTCCGAGTGAACCATATGCAGGGGCGGCCGAATGCGTTTATGGGACATCGAGAATACGATGGAACCAGAAACAACGTCCACCAAATGAACGTTCAGTATATCTAAAGTAGGAAAAAAATCGACCGATTATTAGAATGTGTGGTTCGGTTAGCTTAAATGCTAGCGTGCTCACACTTATGAATATTGTCCGGGCCATGTGTAGCCACGGCCACCAGATTCGGGTTGATGTATTTGTACAGCACGGACCGATCTGCCATGACGCGACCCTGAGAATGCACGTGCTCGATCGGATTCTTGCCCTCACATGCGATGATTTGCTGGCTTTTGCCCGCTCCGCTCAAATCCACCTGCCACGTCGGAACGGTTTCCAGTGCTGCTGCACGGTACTGCACCAGGAAGCCCCGCAGCTGAGCCATACGTTTGTCGGTGGTGAAGAGATAGAAGTTATCCGCACACGCTGTGAGTGATTCCGGAATCACGTGCGCTTTGTTGTCGTAGTCAAGGAGCAACAGTCCCTTGAGGAAATCCGGTCCCGTTTGATGTAGCAGTGCAACCTGCTGGACACGATAGGGTAGCTCCACAATGCCACCACCTGCGACCGGTTGTCCCGTGATGGGATTGAATATATACAGTAGGCCCTTCTTCGAGTCGCCCGTCTTTTCTCGCCCAAGAATTACACACTGCGCCGGCAGTGGGTAGAACCGGGACGTACGTTGAACTAGCAACTTCATCGGCTGTCCATTACCGAACCCACCAAAGGTGGGCAGATAGCGAACCCAGTGATGCTTGCCGGACACATTGTCGATACCGAACACTTTCCCGCTGGCCGTGACGACGATCAGCATCTTGTGCAAACCAAAATCATCACGCACCAGTCCGGCACGCTGGGCTTTCGACGGTGCCGGACCGACACCGAGTATGTGCAGGATTAAATTTTTCACATGCGCCACCTGAGCCGTAAGACGCCGTTGGAACGCTCCCAGTACGTCCCCTGAGAAGAGAAGCAAAAATTAGTATTGGTAAAACAGTAACGCCGCAAAAATGGCGAAACAAATTAACTGGAAATATAACGAAAAATAAACCGCAAAAAAGCCACTCAAACAAAAGCGGAAAATACAAACACGCACTTGAAAATGAACATTAAAGTAGGCATGTCAAGCAGAGTGTAGGCATGTACATCTAAAAACCTAAATCGCATTCCTTCGTAATAATTCGTAAGCTCTATACAGCTCACACTTTCGAAGAAAATAAATCAAATTTATCTAATTCATACTTAAGTTGGAACAAAATCTCTACATAAAAAAAGTTTAACCCACTACGAGTTTTTAGCAAATACTGTTTGTTGTTATGCTATTCTTTATAGGTAGTTGTACTATTTTTTAACTAAGTATTACTAATAATAATAAATTTAGGAGCCAAACTACAGTTGCTATAATCGATTGCGCCAAATAATATGAGAAGAGTGATAACAATGCTTATATTATTTGGTATCAGCTAGACCGCGATTTGATGTTGTCCCTTCGGGCGTATCTATTGGAAAAATTATCTAAATATTATGTCTAACTGTCGTATGAAATAAACTGGGTTTGACATCCCTGGTACATTCATTTATTGGCACCGCTTGATTCTGTGAGGTATTGGGAATACAGTGCGCTGATTTCCAAACAAAGCGATTGAACACACAAAACAACCAAATACGCATCTAAAACGGAAATAATATTCTGCAAGCGCAGAACTCTACAGGACAGAATCAACACACTCACATTCCAAACCGTTTTCTTCTGTTTTAATTTGTTAAACACCACCGGTAGCAACGTTTCCCAGCAACGTGACGTGAAGATGTTGAGAATAAACGAGGGAAGTGTTTGAACATTATTTAAAGAGCAATTTTTCTCCAAAACCTTCAACATAAATGCGGTAGTGTTTGAACATGCACTGATGCACTTACCGTTTTTGTTGTTAAGCTCCTCCTCGATGGCTCCCTCAGCGTCGGAGAGCGTAAGGTCCAAGAAATCAGCAGTTTCTACCTCTGCCAGTGCTTCCTCACGGATCCATTTGATTTTACCCTGCTGCACCAACACGATCGCACCGTCCTGCGCGGACAGCAACACACGACAGACGAGTCCGGAGTTGCCAGCGCGCGATGAACCTCCGGACGCTTGTTTGCAGCGAATTGCTACCAGTTCCGGGTCACCTAGAGCTTCGCTGTAATCTGCACTGAACTCGATCGAATCGAAGCGCGAGAAGTCATGCAACCGGTGCGCAGTGATAGTCAGCTTGTTGCTTGCCCGATCGACTGTACCCTGAACGAGTATCGGTTGGCCTTCCAGCACCATACGGTCAACCAGAGCCGTAATTCGCGGTTCCAACGATAATTTCTGCTCGGATCGCAAGGAATAGTAGCGTCCATTTTGGATGACGGCTGGTTCGCCACGTACCGGATGCGGACATCCGACCGCTTCGGAACCAAGCGGCTTCGATACCACCGTACTGCTAGCATCCACCGCCAAATCCAGCGCAAGCAACTGCTCTTTGATGCCGCAGGCGAAAAATGAACCAGCCAGTGTGCAACGATCCTTTGCAATCCAACCAGCTGCAATACGGGTCGTCATTGGCCGGGCCTGCTGTCCCGAAACCAGTTGATATGGAGTCACTTCCAGATGCGAGCCCCACACGGGCACTACGTGGTATAGCAAACCATCGTGCTCAAACCAAAGGGCCGCGTTAGCAGCTTCCTCGCTGACGGACGGAAGCAACGACCATTCCCACTCGAGCGTACCGAGGTTAGCATTCCAGCCGCGCACCATAGCCGGATTGCTGCCGGTGACGGTAATTACATCGTAGCCGACGCTGCCTCGTCCATTCAACCGGGCGGCCCCTGTCGCCGAGGGACTGGTGACGTGCAGAAGCTTAACCGCCCCGCGAGGCCCATTTTCTAGCACCTGCCGCCAGAGGATGTCTCCCGTCTTGGCGCTAATTGCGGCCAGCACGTTGCTCTCGGTTGCGACGATTATCCGATCTACAGAGCTGCTATCGAAGGCACCGTCCACTATCTTCCCCACGTACTGCTGTCGCCTGCAACAACGAGCTTTGGTTCTAGTTCACCCGTACGAATCCCAGCGGGAGGATGTATAAATAATCGTGTCTTACCAATCAAATTTGCCTATCTGGTCCTCGTATAGGCCGCTACAGGTCGATAATATGGTTAACAGTAGAACTAGGCCCCGGGAACAAACACTTCCATAGGGGTACCCCATCTTGCCGTACACCGTCGTGTGCTCCACCGAAACGTATCCGGAACAAGCGATATCAGGAAGAGTTTTATTCAAATAATCAGATTTTTTAGTTCCTTTCGATCAGGCGACGGGCAAACGCGGTTCGATTAGTTTTTCTTTTTCACCTGTCGGCTGATTTGGACTTCTTTTTGTGAGCTGTCATTCGCTTGACATTCTTCGCTGGCAGTATGCTGTCAGTTGTGTAATGCTTTTGTTCAGTAACAATGAGGATTTTATTTCGGAATTAGAAATAAAATGTGCATTCAGTGCCGATTCTGTAATTGTACTTTGAGCGTACGAAAAATTGGAATTAACTTACATATTTTTAAAGGAATAACAGTATGACCAATTCATTAATGGTACGCATGGAACGCGGCGGTTATTCTTCTCAAAATTGAGAGAAAATAGTTTTACAGTTTTCAACAAATGAAACAATTTTTATGGATTTTAACTATTTTTCTAACTTCTAATTTAGTTTTCTAACAATTGATGTTCATGTAATTGGTAATAAACCTCATTTAGAAATAATGAAATTTTGACATTTTTTCTCGTCATGGCTACCGTGGATTAGTCTAATCTAGTACGGCAGACGCCATAGTCGGACAACACCCCGATGTACATTTCAATTCACTCTATGAAAACTAACTTCAAACTTATCGAACTATGTTTTATTCATCTCAAGTAATAATATTAAAATTTTACACTGCGTACGACACGCTGCAGGTGCCTGATGATGTCCTTGGCATTGGCCAATCCTGGTCAACTGACTGGTTTATAGTACCATCAGACGAGGAGCGATATTCATTGCCATCAGTTCCTGGAACAAAAGTTTCGCCGCGTACGGTAGCTTCACCTGCGATATCTACAAATCGACAAAAAAGATAACACTTCAATACATCCGCCAGCACATTGCCCCAGCTTCCTCGCCGACTTACCTGTGTCTTGTTTTTGCAGCCCTTGCATTCGAACGTGTTGTTGCGCAGGTTAGCGATCGCGATCAGACCGCAGAAGTTGCACACATGAATCCGGTACGGATCGGACACCTCGAACAGACGCTCGCGCAGAAACTGGGCAGCACCGTGAGAAATCTGACAATCACGCTCCATCTCGCCGAAACGCAAACCACCGTCACGCGCACGACCCTCCATCGGCTGGCGAACGAGAATCTGCACAGGACCGCGCGCACGCGAATGGATCTTATCGTCCACCATGTGCTTCAGACGCTGATAGTAGGTGGGCCCGAGAAAGACCTGCGCATTAATCTTACGCCCCGTGTGCCCGTTGTACATCACCTCATTGCCGCGCAGATGGTAGCCGTACTCCTGCAGGAAGGTGGAGATCTTCTGCACGTTGACCGCATCGTTGAACGGTGTCGCATCACCGATCTCACCCTTGTTCGAACCCAGCTTCCCCTGAATGCACTCGATCAAATGGCCGATGGTCATACGGGACGGAATAGCGTGCGGGTTGATGATGATGTCGGGCGTAATACCTTCGCACGTGAACGGCATATCCTCCTGCCGGTACTGAATCCCGCACGTACCCTTCTGTCCGTGGCGTGACGCGAACTTGTCGCCGATCTGCGGAATGCGCACCGAGCGCACGCGGATCTTGCAGAACTTGTAGCCCTCACTGTTGAGCGTCAGCATCACCTGATCGACGATACCGGTTTCGGAGTTACGCAGGAACGTGGAACCGTCACGCTTGGTGAAGCGCTTGGTCGTACCATCGAGATCGTCATCCGTCTCGGGTAGTGTGATCGTTTTGCCGATCACCACATCGTCACCGGACACACGCAACCCGGGCGCAATGATACCGTCCTCGTCGAGCTTGTCGTACAGGGCGTTACGCATACCCTGGCACGTCTGACGGTTCGGTTTCTCGAACTGCTCCTCCTGATCACCGATCCGCTTGCTCTCGGAGTCCTTGTACGAGCGATAAAACACCGACCGGAAGAATCCCCGCTCGACGGCGGACGCGTTCAGGATAACGCTGTCCTCCTGGTTGTACCCGGTGTAGCAGAGAATGGCCACGATCGAATTGATGCCAGCCGGTAGCTCCCGGAACCGGAGGTACTCCATCGAGCGCGTCGTCACCAGCGGCTTCATTGGATAGTACAGCACGTGCGCCAACGTGTCCATCCGCACGTGGAAGTTCGTGATGTACACACCCATCGCCTGTTTACCCATAGCGCTTTGGTACGTGTTTCGCGGGCTCTGGTTGTGATCCGGGAAGGGAATGATGGACGCACAAACGCCCAATATCATCGCCGGATGAATCTCGCAGTGCGTGTACGTCGTACAGTACGCGTATTCCTTGTCCTGCTTCAGATCGTACGGGGTCATCGCGATCATAACCGTTTCCTCCTCGAGCGTGTCGATGTACTCCACGACACCGGACGCCACCAGCACCTGCCAGCCGTAGTTGTTGTAGTCCCTATCCTTCAGCATATCGATGTGGTTCTTCCGCAGCAGCAGCGACCCATTTTCGACGATCAGCAGCGGTCGACAGATGCGTCCGGCGTCCGTATAGATACGGATCTCGCGATCACGAATATCCCGAATCATGGACACCTCCGACACGATGATATCCATCTGACGCCGAAGCTTCCGCAGCGTGGCCATCAGTTGCTCCGGATCGCGATGAATGCCCACCCAGCATCCGTTAACGAAAATCTTCGTCGCGTCGGCAATCGCGGACGGTGCAATTTCCTCCAGATTCTCCATCGACCACTCCTCCAAGAACTCGAGAATCGGTGACGGTTGCGAACCGACAGAAATGTACGCCATCAGCGCGAGGTTCTTTACGAGCCCGACAGCCGCACCTTCGGGTGTTTCTGCCGGACAAATCATACCCCAGAGCGTGTTGTGGAGCTGACGCGGTTTCGCCAGCTTACCGTCGCGTCCGATCGGGGAGTTAACGCGGCGCAGATGGCTCAGCGTGGACGCGAACGTCAATCGGTTCAACACCTGCGACACACCGGCTCGAGCCTGATGCGCTTTCTTCTGATCGCCCCAGTTACCGGTGGCCAGCGAGTATCGCAACCCGTCCGTAATGATCTTTGTCTTTATCGCCAGCTCCAGGTTGAAATCTTTTCCACGATCGATGAACTTTTGCGCGTACATACGCACCTCCTTCATTAGGTTCTTGAACAACCCGCGGAACAGGAACGCTAGCAGAGGCCCTGCCAGATCCAACCGCTTGTTGCCATAGTGATCACGATCGTCCAGCTCACGGCGACCGAGCGCGGCCAGCAGCAACCGATGAACCATGTAGCCGAGGAAGTATGCTTTCTTCGTTTCGCAAAAGTCCGACACACCCACGTGGGGTAGCATTTCTTTCTGCAGAATTTCCTTCGCGTACTTGATACGCTTGTCCTTCGTGACACCGGGGCGGGCACCGCGTGCACCGATGAAGTTGAGTGCCACGTTCTGTTCCTGCACGACGAACGCTTCGTCCAGCGACGGTTTCACCATCTCCATCATTTCAGGATCGTCAAAGTCGTAGATGATGTGCTCGAGAATATCCCGGTCGGCGACGAACCCGAGCGCACGGAATACGATCATGATCGGGATCTCCTGCTTCACGTACGGCAGGATCGCAATCACGCGCTGCCCGATGGCGGACTTTTTGATGCTCTGGCCACCGCGAGCCATCATGTTCACCCACAGCGTGGAGGTCGGCCGGGAACTGTGCTCCAGGCAGGAGCGGATTTCGGTCTTGTACGCGTACTTACCGTCTTTCATGCTAAACACGTACACCGTGTTGGTGGCCATCTTTTCCTGCGCGATCAGCACCTTCTCCGAGCCGTTGATGATGAAATAACCGCCGGGATCGAGCGGACACTCGTTCAGTTCAGTCAAATCACGATCCGTCAGCTGAGACAACAGGCAATACGTCGATCGCAACATGATCGGAATCTTGCCGATGAACGTCTTCTGATGTTGTGTTTCGACCGGGTCCTGACCCTCGACCAGCTTCGTCTTCGTGATGTCCACGTACAGCGGAGCGGAGTACGTGAGATTGCGTAGACGCGCCTCGTTGGGCATCATGGGCGACGGTGAACCATCCTTCTCCCAATGCGTCGGCTTGGAGAGGTAGATCTGATCGAACTTCAGCAGGTATCGCGTGGGATTTTCGATTTCACCGGAAGAGTGTTGTGCTTCAGCCGTCAGCTCGATCGCCGGCGAATCCTCAACAATTCGCTGCACAGACATCTGGATGAACTCATCGAAGCTATCCAGCTGTTGCCGGACGAGACCCTTCTCGTCGAAGTAGGCGTTGATCACAATCCAACATGCTTCTTGCCACAGTTCGTGCGAAATCTCCTCCGGATCTTCCTCCTCAAAATGATCTGTGTGCGAATGTGTGTGTGTGTGTGTTTGTGGCGAGCCGGAAAGAAGAATGTTGTGAAAATAGGTCGGGAAGTTCGGTACGTTCTACGATTCGCATACTTACCCTCTTCGTTCTCATACATGGTTGTGCGATTTTAACAAACTTTATTTATATTACAAACTTTATTTATTTACTATTACAGCAGCTAAAAACGAAAGCTAGCGAGTGTTGTACGCGTTGTTACTGCTATATTTCTTCGCGGTCAATGGCGTCTTCTTCATTCGCTGGTGCCCTCTTGACGTTTCGGGCTGTTTAGAAGCTGTTTAACACCGGATTTGTCACTTAAATCAGTTTCTTTGACGTCTGTCATTTTGGGATTTAAAATTACCGTTGTTAGGGCATTTTCATTTGTTTTTTTTATTACCTTCTTTATAGCAAGAATTGAAAAAATATTGTTAAATAACAATACTCAGTAGCCTTTATAACAATTTCTGTACAATATTAGATTTTTGTATCTATTGCTGTAAGAGCGCAAAGGGTAATGTGGTATTTTAGAATAGTTGCTCAATAGACAATTGATAAACTTTTCTAATTCATATAGATTTTAAGAACATAGAAATAAAATCAACGGAACCTCTGCTAAGAAAAGTATATTTCCATGAAAAAATCACTATAAATGGTAATTTATCCTGATCATATCATGTCCCGTCCGGTGATCGTAGGTGTTGCAGGGCAAAAGCAAACTACTTCTTAGATTAAAGACCTTCAATAAAGAACACAATATAACATACTTATTTTTCACATTTTATTGTTTTACCCTTCCGATGTTGAGTTTCCAAGTACGGTTACGGTTACGCATTTTCCGTCGATGCGTGAATGCTGTTGGTGGAGTTCCATTATCACCTCGCATACTTCAGAGCACACACTTCACACGCATTCACAATAATCCACTACATTTTCCATTTTTCCTTTAATTTCCTCCCACCGTTAACTTAATATATTTTGTTCATAAGGTGTGTGGTAGTGCTTGTGGTTTGCGCCAACACCAACGTTTGTTCTTTCTTTGTTTCTTGTTACCGATTAAGTTCCGCATCCCTGTTTCTCTGATTTCTATACTCTCCTGGAGTTGCCGATCCTGTCGATAGTTTTCCTAAAAACTATTCTATTACCATTTGCATAGGTCACTCGTACGCAATTCTGTCTGGCGATTAAGATCTGGTTAAATGTTGTCGGTTTGCTTTTGCTGTTTGCAATGCTGCTGCAACGCCGTCCATCGCTCGATACATTTTGCTAGCGTAGTTAGTAATAGGTTTCTTTTATTGATAGTTTTCCTTCGATTTCGTCATTTTGGATTGTTTTTTTCCTCTGTATTCAGCTGTTGCTTGACAATCGTTTTTCCATCCGTCGTGCGTGCAACAATGCAAGTTCAAGGGAACATTCTATACCGTAATAGAAAGCGTTTCTAAAAATTAAGCAAGTGGGTTCAATTATACACACACATCGTAAAACAGCAAACGATTGATTTAACGTTAATTGTATTGATTGCATTAAGGAAAGAAACAAGACGTATGATAAAACCGTGCTTGTTATACCGTAGGACAATTATGAATCACTCTATGCTAGGCACGGCAGCTACTACTGATCCACTGTGAGCTGTCGCAGATCGAGTTGCGGGCCAGATGATGAAGAATGAGGCGCGGGCACATACACACACATACACACATACGCCTAAGAATTAATTAGTCAGTTAGTCCCTTTCCGCCTATGGTCTGTTTTATCACCTTTGTTTCCCATTTTTAATATCGCAGTCCATTGTGCCTCCACAAAAAATCATCATCCTGCCTAAAGTGTAGTGGGTGTGTGTATTTCTACGCTTCATCAATCGTTATGCATTTCGATTCAGTTTGGTTACTGCTGCGGCCTGTGTTGCGGTGTACCTTTCGCACGACGAAAATCGACCCTAAAACTAATGCGCTACTTCCACAGCACAGTAGTTTGCAGTCGGTAAACTCCCTAATGCTACGTTTTATACACATTAATATTTATTTATATTTTGTAGTACAGAAGGGAACGTCTGAGTGAAAAAGGATGCGAATATTAAACAGCTAGGCGTCATTACAAAGCAGCAGAAAACGTCGACTACAAAGCAAGATGTTGATGTCCGTTTGTCCCGTGCCGTCGCTAAAATTGAATTTCTTTCGGCGCAAATTACCGCAAATAGATCAGCACACTACTTTGCGTTCTTAAGAGCAGACACTAAAAACGAAAGCCTAGCGCTTTTGGTATCTAATCGCGATAGTGAAACTCTAGAAAAAAGTAGAACCGATTAAGAAGGGAATTGAAACATATTTCAAACAACAGTGAAAGAGAAAACCTGTCCAGGCGGCAGGCGCTTTGAGATGAGTAATGTAAAAAATAAATAGCTGGTTGTAAGAAATATCCACAGATGGAAACGAACAACAAATTCGACCGAAAATAGTAGCACGGAAAACAGGGCGAAAAAATAAAACAAACAAAAGCAGACGGTTATAGATCAGGTAAAATTTTCTTACACGTCCTACTATAATAACACAACATGTATCAATTTGTCTAGTTACTTATCGGCTACGTTCTATCCCTTGTTTACCATTCATACTGCACTCCTTAACATAAGCAAAAAAAAAAGAGTAAACAAACGCGTACTTAAGCTAAACGCTAGCGAATTAGACAATGCCTTGAGTGCAGCAGAACAAACCCAAAACACACCGAGGGGCCATCCAAGTATTGAAGTAAGGTTTAGGAAACGACTCTGCTCTCTACAGGTTTAGTTATGGATGTTTACTGAGTGAAATAAGCATAAATTCCAAACATTGTCTACCGCCTGAACGCACCGTCCCTGATTTTGTCAACCTTTTTTTTTAACGTAACGAAAAAAAAACACACACACATAGGTCCGTCCAATCATAAAAGTAAAATGTAAAAATTTAACAAAAATAGTGTTTTATCGTCGGCCTTTCAGTTCAAGTTAGGTGTAATGAAAGTAGAAAATTGATTTTTGAAATAAAGTTGTTGCAAATCAACTACAAAACATTCAAATTTGTTTGTACATAAAATGTTCGTCATTGGAGCCGAACGTTGCCTATGTATGCAAGTGTGCGTATGCCGCTGCCCAAATAAATCCAACACTATTTCAGAGGATTAGGTATACCTATGAAGCTTGCTCGGTTTTCGTTATGTTTACGTTGAAATATTTTTGAACAAGAGCAAACGTCACACACACACACATTTTCTTCGCGCTCTAATGTGGCTTTCTTTTCTCTGCGCAATGTTTGCGAATTGCACCTTTCATTATAGTCTCGTTTCTTAGTTGCAATCTTAAATGTTTTGTTGTTTCCTTTCCTGTCCGTTTACTTTGACAAATACAAGTCTATTAGTCTATATTACATTCGATTAAAGTTGTCTGTATGTGTGTGTGTATGTGTGGGTGGTTCCTGCAGCTCAAGTATGCACGCATTTTTTTGTACCAGCTACAATGTGTGTACTCTTTTTCGTTTTCTCTAACCTTTTTCCCTATTACCAATCAATACATTTTCCTCATTCATTCATTTCGATCATATTGGCCCGACCGATTGGCAGATCCGTATTATCTTTTTCGTTTCGGGCGCGCACTATTTACTCATGCTTAAAAATTATAGTGTTTGTTTTTTAGTAGTTTATTCGCGCTTATTTTGCGTTTCTAACCGCTTTTCTAGTTTTCTGCTTTTTTCTGGTTACCTTTACATGTTACGACGTCGTAGTAAGCATTGTATTTGTGGTTGTAGTTGTGTGTGTTTTTTTGTTTATCTTTTCTTTCCTCATTTTGTTAGTAAAATATATGCAAATATGTATAGTACTTTCATAGGTTTATATGTATATGTATATTTATATACGAATTAGATGTTTTTTCCATTCATATTTATCCCATTGTTTTCATTTTCATCTCGTTCTCTATCTCTTTCTCTCCTTCTCTTTCTGTATATTTCTTTTTCGTCACTGTTGCTTTATCTAATTCGTGTTTCCGTTTTCGCCACCGACGCCAACCTCACTGTTACCACTAACTTCAAGCAAAGACAAAAGGAAAACATGAACACAAACACGCTCACCACACACACACACACATACGCAAACGCACACACGCACGCACACGATCGCTCGCAATCGCACACGGGAACAGATAGTAATTTTGCTGTTTTTTATGTTTTTTATTTATATTTTTCTCGTTTTGGAAGATGATTTCTCTATTGTAAAACGGCTGGCTGGGCATGCTAACATAAAGAGAGTAGATGGTTCAGATTTTACCAAACACGTCGTTTGTCGCTTGTGTCGCTTGTACAGCCGCGTGAATCACCTTAGTTTTATCGCAGTTTACCGGGAATCACGTGGTATTGTAGATAATGTGCCTCAAAAAGTGTGGTTTCGATCGGTTTTTGATTGGACACATAATTTTACGCTTTTCATTATCAGCATATGCATGGCAGGGGATTATAGGGGGAGGGAGAAAAATGGGTTTCGCTCGAAAGTTAAACAACTAAAACTTTAGTGCGGGGGACACAACACATCGCTATGTTTAGGTTTCATTTTATATAGCAAAAAAACTCTTATCTAAAAATAAAACACAATGTAAGCAATGCAAGTAAAGTAAAGCACAGGATGGAAAATAACAAGAAATTGGGCTAAAAGACAGAGGGGCAATTTCACCGAACCACCGAAACAAAACAGTAAGGATCGATAGTAGAAGTATAAACTAGGCTACCACCGAAACAATGAGAACCAACGAATGGGAAATAGATGCAACGTCTTCAAAACAACAGAGCAAAATATAACATCATATCAGTCAAATCAGTAGTCAAACATTCACCAACGGGTGAACGGTGTAAACGATGAAAACTGATTCAAACTGAACATAAACACACGCGCACACACACAAAAAGTAATCGAATCGAAACCAGCGGGCAAACAGATTAGGAAGAAGAGTCGGTAGGTATAAAAGAAGTTCGCTGTGGAGTCAAGAAAACGTATTTCTATCTATATTTTTATATACAAGAAAAAAAACTAGTGAAGTGTTCATGGTTTTTTTGAATCAAACGTCTGATTCCTACCACGCACAAAAACAAACATGAAATAAAGTATTGAACATATTTTCCCACAAAAATCCGTACTCTTATAAATCCAGCTCCCTGTACACCAGGCCCCACTCTCCTATTCGGCTCTTCGATTAGTAGCAATTCTTCGTACCGATCTCAAATTACTAGACGCAAAATCCAAACCGGGTTGGAGTTTCCTTTGCGGTGTATTTCTAAAAAACGCACACATACACACACACATATATATATCTGCATATAAAAAGCGTAGAAGAAGGGGTGTCTAAAACGGGAAGTAAATCGAACGTGTGTGAGTGTCTGTGTGTGTATGTTTTTATTTGCTTCTCGCTTTAAATTAAAAAATAGTATATCATCATCGTATTTGCATGCAGTATATATTGACTATCGGCTAAAGCTATCGTACGATTGTGTATATTAAAAAGAATATTGGGCATGTGTGAGAATGTATCTAACAGGGCAGGGAGAAAGAGGGTAAGGGGATCGACTTCGAGAAGAATGTGTGTGCTTCTCTTGTGGGTTAACTAAAATCAATACCAGAAAGATCACCAGGCTCACCATAATCCTCACTACGGGCTCAGTGTAAGACACGTGCGCAATACGATATTAAGCATGCTTTACTCTGCACTCTTCTCACTCACACTATAACGCTCGCTAAAGCTCCCATACAACTGCTTCTAGATCGTATGACTACACTACACCACGCTGGATGCTAGTGCACATACACACAAACAAAGTCACGCCTCTATCCCAAATGTACTAAAAACAAAACAGGATTACTTTGATCACGGTTAAACTAACTCCTTGACCAGTTCGTGTGTTATTGAACGTTCGTTCCTACGGGGGAGCTCTTTCGCAGTGACGATAGTGTTCCAATAAAGCATCGTAAAATTTGCGATTGTGAGAGTGTACCTGTGTGTGTGTATATATGCCTGAACATCGCGTTGTACGTTTTCTCGAGTAAAGACTTGTGTGCGCGTTAGAACATTTTAAAAGTACGTGAATACAGTGTTTGTATGTGTGCGTGTGGTGTATTGTGTAACCGTGTATGAATAATCATGTAAAAAATTTCTACATTCATAGTTAATTGTTGCAACAAACAAAACACACAGGCGCACATACGACCACCTAGCAGTTTTGCTGAATAAATCTACACATCTTGCTGTATGGTTGAATGTGTGTTTGTCCTTTTTTTTGCTATCAGTTTTTCGACCGCTTGTTGCTAGTAACTGGTAATTTGGCGCTCTTATGGCCCCTACGCTCATCCGGTGGCAGTAGCTGACTCGTGCTCACACTGCCGTGCTTGTTTCTTTTCAGTTATATGCTTTTGTTGTCAGACCATTAAATCAAATTTGAAATAATAACCAACTCCACAGCGTGTACAACACAATACAAAATATAACGGAGCCGAGCAGAAGAATCGAACAGAAAAGTTGTTGTGCCGGAAGAATGACGAGAAGGAAACGTAAATATCTTTCCTACATTCTGATGTTATTCCACGGCCTCACCAACAACTAAGTGTGCTCTTCTGTCTGCTTTCTGTCTCATGCAAAAACACACGTACGGGGGAAATAGACCAAAAAAACTGAGAAGAAAATGCGACGCCTTGCGACGAAACACATGACGGCACTGCGCACCGCACACAGCTGCTACTTGTAGTGATTGGTGGTGTTACTGCTGCGATGTTGGTAGTGTGACCGGCGTTGCGTGACTTCCACACTGTGTTTGTGAGGATGTGTATGGAGGGGATTGGAGGATGACCGAACTATTACAATACGATGGCACGAAGGGTGTTCAAATTTTCTGGATCTTTTCACCAACCACGACGGGATTGTTACGCCGGATCTCTGCAGCACCGAGTTCTCGGTAGTCAAACGAGCATTCGTGCTTATCGCTGTATCGATGTATCGCGCAAAACAGTCCTCCACATCGGCATTCAAAGCCTTTAGAATAGAAGTAAGGTAAAGAAAGAAGAAAATAAATCAGTAAATAAGCAAAACATGATTTTCAAAACGAACAAAACAATAAAAACGAAAATGTTCACATATCCGCATACTCTCGCATACCGCAAAATCTCTTAACATATCCGCATACTTACCAGTTAATCCTACTTTCTTACGACAGGTTGCACAACGATTCTTCTTCTTCTTGGCATCCTCCTTATCACCATCTTTATCCTCGTTATCTGCTATGGAGCTGTTATTACTATGTCCGCCAAGGCTACCACTGTCATCGTTATTAATTTTCTGAAATAAAAAAAATCGGAAACATCAATTAGCAGGATTTTTAACTAGGTATTAAAAATTATTGTTTACAGTTTACATTTAAAAATAAAAAAAATCTATAATACTGATACAAGGCAAGTAACACAATTCGAGAAAAAAAATCGACGAACACTTTTTAAGTTTTCAAACTTTCGACAACTGCACATCTTGCGACCGATATTAAAATTGTAATGTCAATAGTTTCGAGATATTGGCTCATATTAAGAGTTATTAAAGTTTTACCCGTTTTTTGGTCTTCATTTTATCAGCGGAAGATTGGAAATGCTTTACTCCCGAGCCCCAAGGATCTTCAACATTCGATGCATTTTTAACAGAAGTAGAGAAAGCTGTTGAAGGCTGCTCTTTGCTATCGTTTTGTTCAGTCTTTCCCATATCATATTTAAGACTGACAGTCAAGGAACTGTTGGAATCTGATTCGATTTCATCACAGAAATGTTTTCCTCCAACTAAAATATCATCTTCCTTGTCAGCTAAAGCATCTTCTTCATCACCGAAATCGGCATTTAATGGTAGTTCTTCAAAATCAAAATCAAACTCTCCTTGCTTCATTTCTGCTATGTCCAAATCATCTTCTTCAAAAACTGCATTATCAAAATAGCATCCATTCTTTTCACTCTATATTTTTGTTCCATAGAATGATCCATTGAATTAGATACATTTGTTTCCAAAACATATTTTGCTCTCATCATACCGCTCTTCCCGGGGGGTAGGGGTACGCCACACCATACTTACATCTTTATCGGAGCAGAAGATACCACTGTGCACCGTCGATTGTGCTGTGTTGTAGGCAGCTGAAACTGCCGGATTGTTGGCGGAAGCGGCACAGGTCGACGGCGACGGGGACGCTGCTGGTACTGATGCAGAGGAGGCTGATGTGGTTGTTGTGCTGCTGCTACCGATACTGCTGGCGAAGCTCTGCGGCGTCACGACGGGACGGATACTGACTGAGGACGCTGTTACCGACTGTCCTGGTGCAGGTGGTTGAGGTCCATTGTTACTGCTGGAAGGCAACGTACTGCTAACGGGTGGTTGTTGCTTCTTTCTGAGCAAGTCCTGCGAAATACGTGTGGCCGCGGTTAGAGCATTAAGTTACAACACAAGACAATCACAGATGAAAACGTTGGAAAGAAAAACTTACTTTGTAGCAAACTGAACATAAGCCATCCTGCGCCGGATTACCGTAGAACCCGCATCCAGATCTACACATCGGTTGCATTGCATTTGATTCGCGCTCCATCCTCCCCTATCCTCACCACCAGAAACCTGCTCACGGTTTCGTTCTGTCCTTCCTTCCACACACTGCACAACACGCGCAACTAAGGGTGTCACGTGTATAGCCTTTTGCTTTCTCTGCTTTGTAGCTACTCCTCCAGACGACCGTTATTACTGGAACGCACAATTTTAAACCTTTCACAAAGTCGATCCGTTGAACAATAAGAGATGTACTCTACACAACTTTGCACACCCGGCACCAAACACACGCTCACGCAGCACCTAACTGTGAATTTTTCCTTCCACACACTGTGAAATGGTTACTTGGATGCAGTATTAAAGGATGCTTCCGAACAGTCAACCCCGCCGGGTCTTTTCTCCAGTCCAATAGACACGCACAACGTCGGTGTTATTGCTACTGATGATAGTTTTATCGTTTCATGCGGCCGCCACCGTGGGGACCACTCTCCCTTCTCCCTCTTCCTGTATGACGGGTGTGTCGTACCGAATGCACTAAAGTTGCAGATCGCACGATTTTTTCTTTTCGTGTCCAGTCGACGAAACAGATATTTCCTCCTGTCGTAGCTACACAAGATGTGGAATGCGCGCGCTCAGTTTGCCTCCACGTAATCCGTCCCACGTCTGATGATTTCGAGAATAGCTTATTATTATTTGGGCCCGCTGGTTGGCAACCTTTTTCCTCAATGTTTATTAGTAGGCTGTTGCGCCTTCTTTCTACCGAAGGTTTCTAGAAATAGAGTGAGAAGTTTCAGAAAATGAAAACATTTCAAGAGCCTGTGTTTTTTTTTTGCAGCCCGAAGGTGGGTAAGACAATAAATTCTACTTACTTTTATGCCGCGTACAGTATCCGTCCGGAATATTGACGAAAGTGTTAAGTCTCGAGTTTGGTCGTGTCACGCGATGGATGCTTTTGGATCTGTTTGTTGAGAAAAAACATCAAAAAATATTAGTGTATTTGATCAACCGTAATAGGACGTTCTACAAGTCTGAGAACAGTAATATCCAACAGCAATAAGGCAATAACACTACTATTCTGTACAATTTCATCTTTGAATCGTATATTTTCGATTAAAGAGTTCAATCCCCACTTTTATCTCAATGCTTGCTGAAACTTGAGCCCCACACATGAAACTTGTTTCTATGCAATGTTGCGGCGCCGTAAATGTGTCTGTGTAAGTGTGTACGCACACAGCGGTGGGTACAGTGGATGGTGGGTGAGTGTTTCCTAATGTTGATGATGATAGCGCGGAAACAGGCGGAGTAAGCGGGGCGACGGATGCAATTGACGGAGCGCACAAGAGAGGTGGGCGAGACGAACGCGCAGCGCGCATTGAGCAGAAAATCAAACGAATGAGGTCAGGAAAACGAACGAATGAAAAATACGCACATAACCTACTTTGAGATGAGAAGGTTCGCTATTTTCTGAAGTCGCACTACCTTTCTCTCTCTCTCTCTGTCTTTCTTTCTCGCATTTTAGAGTGGTGAGCGAAACCCGTCCGCCCGTACAGCATCTCATTTTTGGACATAATCGTGAGCTCGTTTCGTTTAATGAGCGCCGAACAATTTACAACACACTCGGCAGAGGTGTCTCTTTGCTAAATTGTTACTACTTTATAAAGAACATGTAACAAAAAGCGGCTTACAGCTCTATACAAGACGGAAAATATATTCAGCGACGCTTATATCACACCTAATTTATGATGGCAGAGGCAGATGACGAGTTTCGCGCTGTAGCAATAATGTATTCATTCGGAAATTCTTAAATGAGGCGCATTTAGAATCTCGTTAGGATGTAATTTAACGTTTTACTTTTCATTTTTCATTTAAAATCATTCAACATTGTGAAGAGTTTGTTTATAGCTAGATTATGAATGCCTTTTGTTTCTCAAAAGTTAAGCAATTTTTAATGAGATATCTCAAATTGAAAACGTACACTGTTTGTAG